>PNEQ01089803.1:0-44666 GCA_003012365.1 Medauroidea extradentata
CTTGAAAACACTAACATATCGTGGATGTCTGCAGACCAATAACATACACTGAATATTACAGCAGCGGGATTATTATTGGCTCAGTCAAATAGGGCAACAGCTCCACGTACAAGCGAAAGCCAGTCATCTTTTCATAAGCTGGACGTACGTTGAAGCCCAGCAAATAGTCAAGTTTTCCCGCGATAAACCATCATCTCTACTTATGAGAGAGTTTGGGTCAGGGAAAAATTCTGCCGCTGGTTGCGCTACTATCGTTACCAGGTAGAATAAAATAAGAAACAAAAAATTATTTTACTGCGGGCTTGGCAAAGAGAGGAGTCATTTAGTTTAGTTTTAAAGGGAGAAACCAACAAATTTCTGCTTCCAAATTACCAACTTTATACAACTTTACATTCAAGAAAGCGGTGTGATTGGTCAGTTTACAACAGCCCTTACCGATACTAGCGCAAAAGTCGGCATAAAATGTCCCTTGTCAAACTTAAGATGTAGATATTTCTAACCTGGAGTAAAACTAACATTAGTCATGTCCCACGGCTGATTTAAATCTAAGTTCATCTCCATGTATACAGTTATGTTTACCTATCAGTGGTGTCTTCGCCGTCGACGAGACGTTAGGTCTGATAAAAATAATATATGTGCAACGCTTGAAAAGTAAGCTCCTTTAGAAGCGCCATATGTGTGATACGGAAAGGAGAAAGAGACCTCTTGTCGCCTGAAAACGAAATTAAATTTTCCATGTATCCCAGTAAAATTATTTTGCAGTAACCCCAAAATAATTTCGTGATGGCCACAATATTTAAGTGGCGTCAACAAAATGTTTTTGCTGTCACTAAAAAATAAATTTTGCAGGGTAAATACCTACAAAATAATCTGTAGCTGTTACAACATATTTTTTCCGCGTATGAACCTTTTCGCACGAAAATCACATTTATGTCCACAAAGTTAACGAATAGTTCATTATTTATATTAGTAAACAAAAGAAAATATAGGCTATGCGTCAATTCTCATTCTACCACCCATTGGCTCTTAGCAAAGATAGTATTGCGAACAGAAAGTATAGCTAACTACTAAACCTGGGCCTCGGTTGGCGTTGTGGCTACAGTATTCGCCTCCGACCAAGGCGATCCGAGTTCGATTCTCGGTGGAGGTCGGACCCCGGATTTTCGCATGTAGGGAAATGATGTCGGACGACGCAGCTGATCGGCGGATTTTCGCAGCGATCTTACTTTTCCTCCTCCCATCAATTCCGACCTCGTAAGTTATCCACTGTGGCACGCAGCTACCTACGGGCGACCAATCGTAAGTCTGCTGTTCAAGGTGTGATTTACATGTTTAGTACTTAAACTAACAATTTATTGAATCCCTTGTAGCGTAACTTCAAAGTTAAACTCACCTGTAAATTATACTTGGCCGACATTTCCACCTCACATTTTAGTGCGAGGTTGGGGGTCTCGATTGGCGTAGGGGCTAGCGCACTCGCCTCCCACCAAGGCGATCAGGGTTCGATTCCCGGCAAAGTCGGTCCCCGGATATTCGCACGTGGAAATCGTGCCAGACGATGCCGCTGGTCGGCGAACTTTCTCGGGGATATCCTGTTTGTTCCCACCCCTTCATTCCGGCCCTGCTCCATACCTACATCATGTCACCCTTGACCAGCGCTTAAGACCTAGACGTTAAGGCGGTCGCCTGGTGGCCGTCTGTTTGTGTGAGTGAGGCACGGCGCCAAGGACGATGTTGACAGGCTCATCTGGAGCGGTATCACCTCTACAGCAAGACACTGAAACGACGTGTAGTGGTATCGTAGATCTCTCGCTTAACTGACACTTTCAGTGGTGACCCCATCTTTTACTGTATTGGTCGAAAGTTTTAAGAAAAGTCCAATACACCTTTCAAACGTATTTCACACAAGTCCTGTAAATAGCTGTTTAGATATAATACATCTAATTTTTTTAGCAACTTTTAGGAGCTCCGAAATGATCTTTTTAATTAACGTGTTGTTTAGAAACTATCATTTCAATATTGTTTGAAGTATTTTTTTTTGTAAATGCATGCATTTGAAACGCGATTAGAAGTTTCTTAGCAAAAAGAGTTCTGCAAGTGGAGCAACTTCGGCCATTTGTGGCGTAACTTCGTCCCACTAAAAACATTAGTTTTGGAGTCATTTGGACGGATAATCAAAGTCTAGTGCTTAAAAATATACATTTACTCCAGTCAGATAAAATTTGAAATGTTTTACTAAACGACATGAAAACCAGATTTTTGAGTGGGACTAAGATATTCGCTAGAGCGCTGTTTACACGGCAGGCAGGTTATGTGTTGACCAAAATCTCCTCACTTCATTTAGCGAGGTTGTAAGTCATTGTTGCGCGCAGCAGGTTGTAGTGTCGTCGTCGACACTCCGACCCCAAACATAATTGTTTTGCAAATCGAGGCGACTCCTCTCCGGCGCGCTACGCGGCGATGGACGAACGCGCGCGCGTGTTGCACAAATGGGTCCCGCACGTGCCGACCGAAATACGATCCGGAAGCTGCGCTTGCCGACGTCGCCATCGACGGTCGTATTTTCTACCCTCGCTTCCGGCGCAGGGGTGCGTTCCACCCCGCTCGCTCGCAAGCGACATGGCGTCTTGCACATCCTACAAGCTGGGGGGAGATAGTATCGATTACTCTAAATTCGCCAGCTCATCTTCAGTGAGGGTTGGAGCTGGTGGCTGCAACAAATTCGTCGTGATGCAGAACATACCGTTTGAACACTGAACGCGTTCAATTAATTCATATGTATAGGGCTTTCACGTCACTTCGGCAGCATCGTCACTAGATACTTTTACACAAACCATCACACAAGTATTAGAAATGAAAGAGTAGGCCTCCGTAGACGGCAGTTTTGATCATTACGTTTTTATTCTTATATTTCTTCCACAAATTATTTTCTTCTTATTAAGTCATAAATTATGACACAATTTTGCACATATGAAAATGTTCAACTATCATAGCTTGTGAAGCAAAAAAAAAATTCAGCACTTAGTATCTGGGCTTCAGCACATGTGGCATGTGACATGATGTAAGTATGATGCGGATGAGGGAAGCGGGAGATCTCCGAGAAAACTAATGCCATCGTCCGGCATGGATTCACACATGCGAAAATTCGGGAAACGACCTCGCCGGGATTAGAACCTGGGTAGCCTTGGTGTGAGGCGAGCGCTACAGCCACTGCGCCAATCGCGGTCCCGTAGTAGCTTCTCAAAGTCAAAATTTGCACTTAACGGTTTTATGTACGACACGAATGCCAACTGACTTACCAAACTAGAAAAATACTGAATAACGATATTGTAGGCAACAGTATTTCTTATACACGAACAAAAATTAAAATTTCTTTTTTACTTAAAAACGCCGAAATTTGAAATTACAATTTTAAAAATTCAAGAATAATTTTAAAACATATAAAAAATATTTAGTTTTTTTTTGTTAGATACTTTGCAGCTTATAACATCGTTAATCAGTGCGAATATTTTCATTTCGGTAACAAAGTTGCATTTAGTGTCGCGCTTATGAACGTGACATGGCAAATTTTGACAAGCCATTATGCAAAGTTTATGACAGGTAAAACATTTTACAAGTGTAAATTTTAGTCACAATTTGTGTCTAATATATATACACACATACACACACACACCAACACACCTGACACTAATACAAAAATAAAAACATGATGATGAAAATTGTTGTTTACAGTGCTCTTATGGAACCATCTCAGAATTGTTCTGGAGCGATTGAAGGGAACCGTGGAAAACCAAACTCAGCAAGCCCTGAGCCGAGAATCATACTCGGATCCGAGTCCAACGTGTTACCACTGCGTCACATAGCAAAGTTAGAATGCGTTGACGTAACGGGGAGATGCATACAAATAACAATATTTCGAACGTAACGTAGTTCGTGTTTTATTTTGGAAGAAATTCTGCGTGAGATTTTTCTTACTTTGGTCTAAGCGTATGTTGTTACTGTATTTTCACTGCCTAAATAAAATTCGCGTGGATGATTTTTTGGATGAAACGAACTACAGGAACATTTTTTTATTCGATCACTATAATTTTAATAGTTTTATAGGAAGAATAACTATTTTCTAGACGATAAACATGTAACAAACCGTAAATTATGTACTACATTTGCTATAATTTTTAAGCATATTGATTAAAGCGTGAATTATTGATTATGCTAAAAAAATATTTATCAAATAAATGGCAGGTAAATTGTAATGAGCGAGGTAAAAAACGTAAAAATAATGCGAATGGATGATTCTACATAAGATCCTGAAGTAGGGATGTTGAATTGGTAAGACCACTCTCTGCCACATACTGTAATCCAGGTTAGGTTACCGGTTGGGATACTCCGGAATACATTACGGGATTGCCGTTAATGTAAAGGAGCCACAGTCGACACTGTGACCTTAAGCTGGCCGCCTGGGAGAACGTATTTTGCGCAGTTGAGGCCTGGAAGTGCTAATGCGGTAAGGACGACATAGCTCGCGCATCACCATAGCCGTCTTTAGTAGAAGGCCGCGGCCTTAGTTCCGGCAACCCTGCCAGGAAGGGTCATTTTAACACTTCTTTTGTCTCGGCAATGGCAGGGGCTTCCCCTGATTCGCCAGTATGTAAGGCTAAGGTTAATTCTACTACAGGTTAGAAAGATCAATCTTATAAGTTTGGCACAGGAAACGTTTCTGCCACTTGAGCGCTGGTATCGCTAGTGCACCAAACTGACCAATCACAGAGATTTTCTGAATTTTAAGTTACAATAACGTGATAATTTAAAACGCGAAATCGGTTTCTTTTCGCTTTGAAATTAAATTAAATGACTAATAAACTTTCCAAGTTTTTTTTTAAATTTCATTTTACTACGGTTTCGTATTTTTCTGGTACGTTAGCAATTGAAGTGAAACTAGTGGCAGAAATTTTCCTTGTGCCAAGCTCTCCCATAAGAAAACGTATTTTCTTTCTAACCTGTAGTAGAATTAACCTTAGTAGGTCACAATAACGAATTAGGTACCGCCATTGCCTTAGAGAACTAAAAGAAGTGTTAAAATGACCCTTGTGTGCAGGGTTGCCAGATCTAAGGCCGCGGCCTTCTACTAAAGATGGCTATGGCATCACACCTCACTCTAGCCTCTAGGCGTAAGTCATTGAACTGGCGCGCAGTATTCTCGCCGACAACGTGCCGACATGAGATTTTCACTGTTCACCCTATCACTTTATGACGTATACATTAAACATTAAGTTGTATTGTACATGTCTGTGCATGTGCCATTGACATACCGTACAAAAACACGAATAATTCCCATTTTCGCCATTTTCGGCAGCTAGAAAATATGCATTCATGAGTAGCGATGAACTTGAAATGTGTATATACACGTGGAATGTTCTTTAAATGCTACTCCTAATCAGACTTCACTCAGGTGCTATGAGCCACCTTAAATATATATTCCAATATGGGAATGCCACACTTTTGTTACAATGGCTTTCAAAAAATGTTACTCATTTCTATCTATTTTCCAGTATAGTAGCCGGTATCCGTAGTGCAGTCAGTTAGGCGCCGGACTACGGTGCGAGAGGTCCTAGGTTCAATCCCCGTTTTGGGAATGTCCCTTCCACCACAATTCTCCCTCATCGGCTCTTACGTCCTCGTTAAAGGGCCGTAAAATTCTCTCACCTTACATTCACCATTGAATCGCGTAGTAGATATTACAGAAGCAAAATTTTTAATGTACAATACTTTTATATGTATGCAAATAAAAATATGTATGTGTGTGTCTATTCACACACACTCGCACTAGTAACATAAATCTAAGCTGGCCACAAACCAGGTATAGTTCTGTCAATATTTCTCTCAGAGGTCGCCTGGAATTGCGTACGATTGATCATTTCTCTCGACAATAGTTGGTCTGTGGCAGTCGAAGTAGAATACTTGCTCCTGGACTCGTTGAAGCTCCCCACTGCTCATGAAATGTTAGACGTTGTACGTTGTTGACTTTCTGCAGTACATTTACCATCAAAGGGGTAATTTTTGTCAACTGTAATTTAATTTTGTGCTGCAGTAGCATGTATTATTTCCTATTGTTTCTAAAAACTCTTATGTCAGTCTGAGTGTGTGTGTGAACTAGATGTCACGGGCGACTGTTTGACATGTATAATAACCCAATACATTATATTTTTTTATTTATAAAAGTGCTAAAAGTAACAGAGGAATTCTAAATTTCAGCAATTTTTTCATACGAAGAATTGTTTAATGAATTTTTTTATATTTATTAAACAGTAGCCTGTGATGTAAAGTTTCAATGTGAATTTTTTCATTTAGTTATGTTCATTCTTTTTTGCGGTTTATAAGATCGAAGAACATGCAATTTTGTCTTTGAAATGCCTATTTGGGAAATCTGATAGAGCTTATGTAGCTACTCCCAAGTAACGTTTAGAAAACTAACACTATTTCATATAATTATACAATTACGCTTGAACATGCTTGAGCTGCGACAATACTCAAGCTTAATTTAAAATTCTAAACTTTTATAACATTAAAATTTTAAGTGCAACTCAGAACATTGGTTTGTTTAATAGATGAGCGCTGAGTTTCAATATTCGTCTTGTCTAAAAATGCAAGAAATGAGTTGGCTGTGGTGGAATCTTATATTATTCAGGTACATCCACATTTTCAGGAAAGTACTTACCAAATGTTATTTAAACCTGCATTTCAAATGTCAAATGTGAGTGAGACTTCAGACCTCATCAGCCTACTGAGCACATCACTGTGAAACTTATATTATCCAGACAGAACCATGTTGCAACAGAACTTGTCTCGTCCTGTATTTATTGGTATGTTTTTTATGTTTAGTTTCAAAACATTTGCTTTAAAATGCCACAGTTATAGTGTGTTACTTGCTTTGATATTTTCGTGGATATGAATCGAAATTTCTGTCTATATTGTCGCATTGTGGACATACTCCAAAGACATACAACGGTGGTGACAAAAACATTTTTTTACAGTAATTCTGTAAATATGTTAGCCCGAAGCTAAGTAAGTTATAATGGCATTGCTATTCCAAAATCTCTTTCGAAGTGTGGGAAATGGCTAGTCTAAATTCAATAAAATGTTCTGCAGAAATGTAATCCTGTTCAACCAATGAAACTAATTTATGTAGAACAGTATCACAAAAAAATTAGGAGGGAATAGCGATATTTTGAACTGTTAGGTTACTACACTAAGATTATTAACAGCCAAGACGTGGAGGAGCAAATGAACCTGCTGATGATTTAATGTTATAATTTAACATCTAATAAACAATGTGTTAAGTTCTGATGTAAAACAAAGTAAATTAATTGAGTTTTAGTATGATATAGGCCTAATAATTAAATATATATTAATTAATTTTATAAATTTCATAGTGGAAAAATTAACAATGTGTGCAGGGTCCTAATAAAAAGCTAAGAAGAATGACGTAACATCATGAGTTCCTAGAATTTTTTTAAACCAAGTATTTCAGCTAAAATGGTAATGTTACAGATGTGTCTGCATAACTTATTCAGCCTTCCAGGACAAAACAGTACCATTTGCTAGGTAGTGATTGCGGATAGGTCTACGAAAAGTACAGTTTGTTTAGCAGTTTCATGGAAACATTTTTTTTCTATATGCTCAAATCAGAAACGCTGTATTTGCAATCGATCTGTAGATTGCAATAGGAATGTAAACGTTTTCCATGAAAAAATTTAAATTTGCATTTTTACGATTATAACAATTATCATTTTGAAAATATTTATTTTAACACGAAATTTTCAGTGATTTGTTAATTTTTACAGATTTTCATTAATTTCTGTTCTACTTTCCAAGAAAAAATATATTTATTGGATAACCTTCCTTTCTGCTTAAAACTTCGGGTTAACTTAGTCTATTTTGTTCATGCCGTGTTTATATTTTCAAAATGACGACCATTTAAATTTTTTTTTATGTTGTATGAGATATCTGAATAACAATTTCTTTCAGATTTTTATCAAACTCAGAACACAAGGTCCGGTAAGTGTTTTGTTCATGAAGTCTTCGTATTTAGAAATCGGCTGCAATTTTTTATATTTTTTGCATGTATGACATATTTGAGGAAATATTTTTCCCAATTTCTTTAAACTAGCTCCTACTTGGAGAGGTGACAGACTTTTAAGTATTTTGTTAATGCCGTGTCCATGTTTAAACAATGGTAGCCAAAGTGGCTTTTTTTTTAATGCGAGATACTGAAGGAATATTTTTCCACTATTTCATCGAACTCGGTACACATATAGTTCTGAATAAAAAGACTTTACTCACTTGAATTTATTTTGGCCGTGTTTATGTTAATAAATTTGTGGCCATTTGAACATTTCTTGATCACCGGAGACATACGAAGGAACAATGTAACTGAATTATGCGATTTTCATCAATTCGATATACATGTAATAATTTTAGAATGGATTGGTGTTTTTATGTACTTTGTTCATACTGTAGTCATGCGGCTGTTTGACCTTTTAATGATTTCATGAAATCTCTGCGTAACAGTTATTCTGAATTGTATCATATTCGGTAAACAATTAGTGTTAAGTAAGGAAACGTTACTTTTAGTGAAACAAACTCATGCTGTGTTCAATAATGTACACCCTCTTACGTCAAAGAATTCATGATATGAATACATTGCACATTTCATACGTGCAGTTTGATAATTATTGGACCAATCGCACACAAGTATGATTTTAAGCACTTTATTATCAACCTCTGAATTAATTAGTCCGTAATTGTAGTAGGTCTACCATATTAGAAGATAGCACGACTTGAATAAATTAAGGTATTATTTATATATTTCCTAATCTGCATGATCGATTTGACCTTTCGTGTGAATATTCACTCATACTGAGGGAAGTAGGCTCCTTAGTTTTGTTTGTAAATTACTTTTAATTTGAGTGTAACTATCTTGCATGGTTAACGTTTCATATATTTCTAAGTTTATCTTATTTGCTTCTTACACCATTATGTGGGTAACAAGTAAGGTGAAAAAGTTAGGAAAAGAATTTTATCTACTTATTTAATAGAGAGAAAACAGCGACAGAATTTGTATTAAAACGTTTAAATATTTTATTAAAATATTTTATAAGTTTTCTTTATATTACTGCATGTTTACTAGTTTAAAATTTAGTGATCGTAACATTTTGCCATGTTTGGGCTATTATTTTACCTGTTGTGGGATCAAAATATGTTAAATTTGACTCCTGTAGTTACCAAATCGAAACTGCGCGGAAATATGGACACTTTAGACAGATTCCCAATAAAATTTAAAGTTTCGTACTTAACAAACGACGGACCTGCGTTCCATTAAATCAGCAGTCTTAACAGTGAATAAAAAAGTAAATTTTATAAGATAGAATCCGAAGTAAAAATAAGTTCAATTCATGACAATATGCGCATGTGTTCTACTGCTGTGCATTAAAACGTGGTCATGTTCATAGTTTTTATTTCACGTAGAATAATATGTTTTAACAATGTGATACGCCTAATTATGTGAAACTCTTGTTATCATGTGGCAAAACTATTCGCGCTTAAAGCAGTGTTATATCATTGCAAGAATTATCATCAAAAACCATTACATGAAATCCAGACTGAAGTATTCATCACACAGAATGGTTTAATAAATGTCTTGTAAAATATCTGGAGTCGAGACATCATTACAAACACTGAAAAAAGGTACACTGCATTCGTATGAGAATTACTTCCGAGATTTCGGCGCGTATGTCCACACATTCAACAATCGCGCACGGAAAATTACGAGAAACTAAATATCCGAAGGAAAGCGCTTGCCCCGATAATTAAACGCCTGCTGGTAACATAGATCGCGTATAAATCAGTTCTTATAACGGACCAAACACGAGTGGATTTGAATAAACAAATTCCCCTTTAGGTGGATGAAGCTTCTATTGTCTCTGGCCGCAGGAAAATAGAGGCGAAAATAAAGATTAATCTAACCTTATACGAATTCAATGAGTATTTTTTTTCAGGCTCGGTTTCCCTTACAAGCGCCACCCTCGACACGTCTAAGGACGAAATTAGCATGGAACAAGCTTGGGCTGATTGGAGTGGGCGGTCGGAGAGGGTCGATGGCGGGCGAGCTGGTATGCTAAATCAGGGGCCTTCGTCTACCGTCGAGAATTGTTTCCATTCTCCGGCAGGCAAATTACGGTCGGGCGTGTGGGGTTTTCACCTTGCCAGCACGGAGCACGCAACTCTGACGTAAATAAAGCCCTTCACGAGGAACTGCATTGCCCACACTCTCTTCTAAACTGTCCCCTAAACACCGACCTTAATTTCTTCCTCTCAAGAAACACTATGTCAGCGCATTTCACTGCGGCTTTGTGGCTCTTTACGCTAGTGACAAACGTTCTGTGATATCGAATTGCGTAAAACTTAATTTTTTTTAATCGATTTTTAAATATTTCACAATTTATTTTTAAAATAACTTTAGTAGACAACTGACTGGTTAACCAAGAACTATTTAACACATGTATCATGAAGGGTTGTTTAAAATATAAATTTTATTTTACCATTTTACAACGTTAGAACTCTAGGAATAAGTAGTTTTTTATTCTACGAACAAAGTACTGGTTGTTTTATTACAATTTCATATTCCAATTTAAAATAAATTCAAGTATTACATGCACTCCAGACATCTTAACTTATAATCATAAACCATATTTGTTGTACATATTCCAGAGAAACGTGTTGCACATTTTGTACTGAGGCAATATACATTTTGGAAAATGACTTTCAAAGACATTATTTCCAGAATTTATATTTTCTTCTGTGTTGTTGAGTTAATGTGCAATTAAGATCTTGAATAATAAAATAACACTCTGTAATGTGTCAGAACACTTTCTCTTGATAATTTTTGTTTTCATACACACATAATTTATAATTTATTTACAAGTAATAATATTCATAGAAAAATTTATGTACTAAAAGAAAAAAAACTTTATGTGCGTAGTTACATTTAGAGTGTTCATTTAATTTCGCTGAACTTTTATCGCAAATATTTCGATTGCTATTAAATGAAACAATTTTGAACAAACATAAAAATTTCAACTAATAAAAATAGCCCCTGGCATAGTGCTTTTCTATGTTTTGAGAATTTTTCACGAAACTGGTCAAAAATGTCACCGAAAATCAAAATCTGTCCAAAAATGGACACTTACATATTCAAAGTTATCATCCTACTACTTTCACCAACTCATTTAAGAAATATTTTTTTAACTACGTTTAACGTATGTTTCTTTTGCTTCACAGAAAAAACGACCCTACACCTTTCTCTACTTAAGTAAATATTCCAACTGAATTTTTAAGTGACGTATTTGTTTAGAACCAAAGCGAAGTTACACAATAACAAAATTAACATTACTGTAGTTATAAAAGTTGGATATGTGTCCCACAATGTTTACTATAGCACGACAAAGTTGTATCGTTTACTCCCGATAGTGTCATACATATAACGGTAGGTAAGAGAAATACAGCTAACTTATTTCTGGTAAATTTTTAAAAGGGCAAATGTGTTAATCATGTTCTGCGATGGTAAGCTATGAATTGTTCTCAAGCTTCCTTACTTTTTTATACATTTTAGATGTGTAAATACTAAGCATCATAATATGGTATACTAATATTTTTAAACTAAACGTTGCTTACCGAAACTCTGTGTATCCCATTGCAGCTCAGGCATCTACCTTAATTCAGAGATACATACTCATTATCTAGATAAGATCATAACACTGGAACCGCCACATTATTTAAACGTTACTAGCAGCACACAGTAGCAATATACCATAAGGGGAAGTTAAGTATGGAAGTTGATGCACTGCAGCGTCATTTAGTGGTGATTTATAGCGAAATTAATATCGCTAGAATATTCTCTGTGTTCAGATATATTGGCGATCGGTTAAACGGCATAGAAGTTGATGAACTGCAGCTGAATCCAGGAAAGAGTTTGTGAGTTATAGTAACATGGATAGAATAAAAACCGTCTCCACGAAAAAAATACACATAGGCCTATATGTGCCACGTTTCATGGTGATCGGTCACGTCGGAGTTATCGATCTCATTCACTCTAAATCTTAATTAGTGAATATTCACTTATTCACGCCGATGGATGGAGCAGTTTCAACAAATTGAATCAGTGAGAAACCACTGTGAAATCGGTGAATATCCACTGATTCCGATAAAGAGTGTCAACATTCAAAAAGTTAATTAGCGAATGTCCACAAATATTCCAGTAAAGTTTCACTGATTCAATAGGTGAAAACAGTTCTTTGTAAACAACTCGAAAAAACTGTGAATATTCACTGATTCACTTGTGAGAGGTTGGCATTCTTTAAGGATATCAGTGAATATTCACCTATTAGACTTTTTTCACTTATTCAAATGCTCGAAACTATTCCATCCATCAGCGTGATTCAGTAAATATTCACTAATTCAGATTTAGAGTGTACATGTATACATATATACCACCGTCCATATGTACTACAGAGACACACACATCCGCATACGTTATCACATGCTCAATTTCAATAACTCTACCAGCCATACATAAAGACTGGCGGATAAAACATATACGTGATACCTAGTTCCTACTCCAGCGCATGTGTATCTGCTGCGGAATGATAACATGAGAAAAATTTTCCACACGATACCAGCAGGTAACTACAACATTATTTTTAAATATTTAACATGCTCACTTTCTGAGACTTTTGTACGTTTTTGATTGGGAGAAATAACTTTGGTTAATGCGAAATGTTACTTCACAACAAGTTGCTGTTATCATAGTTAATGAAAACTTTTTTTTTCACCATCTACATTGTTTTAATTATATTTAATAACGGTATCAACATAGCTGTGCCCTTCACGTCAACCTCTGAACCTACTAAGATCTACACATTGTGTCGTAAGACGGTTGTTAGAACCTGCAGCTTGCACTTACCTGATGAGATCTAAGAAGATCGAATAGATCTATTTAGGTAAATGTAGGCTGCTGTTTCCAGCAACCAACTAACGTCACAGTTGACAGATTTTCGCAGACTTTTGAGGTTGACGTGAAACTCACAACTACGTTGATACCTTCATAATCACCTTCAAGTAAATACACACATTTCATAATTTACTTCGTGCACTCACTGATAGAACCGTGACTGTACAAGGACGTGATCCAAAATTAGGCAATTTAGTAACTATCAATTTAGTATGGTTCAGTTGGAATCGTTGACAGTAACTTTTTCTTAAACCGTTAGAACACCTTGAAACGTTAATAACTATTTCGTTGGAATCAATGTTTAAGGGAGCCTTACACTAATGAAGGTTTAATCAAGGAAATTCAGGATGTTAATAAATTTGAAAGTTTTTACTGCAACATTGCATTTTTGAGAAAGAAATGACTTTCGTTCATTTATATAGCATTCCACTTATTTGGTAAATGTGAAACATTAATTCCGATTAAATAAAACAACGGACTATATATACATCGATGGCTTAGAGCACATGTGTTGCATGTCCATGCAAATCGTGGGATTGATATTTATTACAATAAAGTTTTTACTTGCTAGCAAGTATAACTTGTTCATAATGTAGTTACAGATAAAACCACAGAAAAAAATATTACACATTTTATAATCTGTAACTGTTAGTTGTGAAGACAATACGAAATATTCTTTTCCGGTTCCTACAAATGGACATACAATACTTGTGTTCTAAGCCATCGCCCATTTTGTTCCAAGTTATTGTCCGTGGTGCAACCACGTTCAATCGGGATTGAGGACACGATAAATAAATTAAAGAATTGACTATACGACATAAAATAATACAAATTTTGTTAAAATAACTTGCAAATTACGTAACTCGTTATTTCTAACAGTGCACTCGTCTATAAGCAAATATTTTTACTTAATACACCGAACACCTCTAATCTCTTACTAATAACAGTTTACCAATATATATATCTTGCGCCAAGCACTGACTCACCATTCGGCCACTGCTACCTCTCTATGTAAGTGCTGTCACTTTCTCATCATTTCCACAACTCGGGAATAGCATGAGCTGTACACACTTGGTACTCAAATCGCCTGTTCACTCTTTCTCTCTTATTAGGACACCATTTATCACAACTGACGTATTGTGACAAACTGAAGTATTTTGTTTGATATACGTTTGCTAGTGAACGTTATGTAGCTGAAAACAAAGTTACATAAACGAACTACAGCACGAGAAAAAGAGCAACTAAGAGTACAAACGAAGCACAAGTCAGGGCTGACAGCATTGGCTGCAGTCAACAAATATACAAATAATTCCAAAATTTGATTATAGTCGGTAGATAACTGAAACCAAAACACGTGAAGGGAAGACTGAAGCACACAATGACCAAACAAGGTGCATTAAAAAGGCGACCATGATTCACGCAATTTGTTTGGCCCTTGTATGTTCGATTTGTCCCTTTGTCCTATTTCGGGTTAAAATATATACCGACTATATTCCTATTTCAGAAATAGGCCTATTGTTTTTTTCTTAATACAGATATTTTTGGCTTCCCTGCTGTTTCTTAGTTTTTATTTTTTGTTCCAACAAAACCTTCAGTTTGTCATATATCCCAATTGGAAAAAATTACTCATTTGTTTATTACGTGTGTATGTCTTGTAATTATTTGGCGAAACTAATACATATGACTGTAATTACAGTTAATCACGAATACACTTCACAGAAATAAAAATTTAACTGATACGTTTCTAAATATTTTACAATGTAAGTGAATTAAAATGCCAGCCTACTGTTAAAAACAAAGATGTGGAGGAAAGACAATCATGTATAGTTGGTTCGCGATAAAGTGAGCATTGTTGAAGATCATCTTGTCTAAAATAATAAATAAACATATTATTTACTTTTATTTGAGACGTTGACTTGTGAGAACGGTACAATCTATACACTCTGATGGTTACTGAGGTTGCTTTGCTCGTATTGAAAAGTCGTAGGACGTTATTAAATATCTGAAAGAGAAAAAGGAACTAATGTTTCGAAAATGCTCACTTTATTTCGAACCATTTCCGTACCAATTGCACTAATGCTATACAATTTTCATTATTACTGCGATCTGCACCACGAAACATACATTCCTATGCTGGTTTTAAACCCTACGTTAATTTTTTCTTTGGTTACACAGTATATCTATTGTATCACAAATTAACAAGTGTAAAGAAGTGCCTTTTAGCAACAAGCTTTACAAAGTAGACCATTTTAATGGACGCAAGTCCCTTGCAAAAAAATTATGAAAATCGCAGAAAGCCCACAGTAAGAAATATATTTACTTATTAGCAGTTGTTAACAAATGTAAACACATATGCAGTTCCGCAAAGGATTACAGTCAGCGTATTCTCTACCAGAATTGTGTGTTTGTTTTTGCTACTCGATAAAAACTGAATTGTAGGGGAGCGTAAAATACTGAGAAAAATCAAGTAACGTTAGTTGCTTATTTCAAATATAAATTCTTTTTTGTGACCCGAAAATTCTGTGTCACTCCCGTAACACCTAATGGCCTGTTTGCTGATATTAGCTATTTAAAAATCCTCACAGTCAAAGAATGGGAGAGCCGTATACTTTTCTTCGAATCTCTGTAGCATATGTACGCATTATTTTATCATTTGTCTTAAGTCAAGTTAATACAAGTACAGTTTGTATGCAATGGCTATTAGTAGAGATTTTCCAATATAATTACTATATTTACAATAGAAATTACAACTTAGTTCAGGTAAGACTATTGCGAAATGTCATAAGCAAGGAGACAAGCTGCATGCATCACTGTGTACATTACACTACCGAAAAATAATACGAAAACTCCATGAATTAATATCTCATCACAGAAAAACATTTCATTTACGGCAAAGTTAAACATTTAATAGAAAATGTTTATCTTGTGTCTTGTATTATACGTATATATTAATTATATATATTTTTTTCAGAATACTTTACACTCACACAAAATATTTTCATAAACACAGTTTCAGATGAATTTGCACATCCAATGATTTTTATATATATATATATATATATATATATATATATATATATATATATATATATATATATATATAGGAAGCATTTTTTCCTACGTGCGAAATGCATTTACTAGTATTCTGGGTGCGATTACATTGCGGGTGTAGCAGTTTTTCTCTACATGCCAGGTATTGTATTGTTGGAAAGAAACATTAGAGTACACTTTATTGTTAAATTTGCACTCTAGTGACTTGCAACAGCAGGATATTTTAAATTTCTTGGGAAGTAGGATGTACATGACATGAAATGTTCGCAATGCCCAAAGCCACAAAAGTTCTAGTTAATAAGAGGGTAACTACCCCAGTTATTTTCATGAATGGGACAGTTTAAATAAAGTATATGTTTACTGATGCGTTGATGATCTCAATACCGCTATTCAATGCGCACACAATTGAAATTTAACTCCACGTCGTTTTCAGTATTTTGCCAAAATACCATTTAAAAATTCAATTTTTCCCCCGCGCATTGTGCTACGCAAAAATTTCGTTGCAAAACTCTGCCTCAATTTTGATAAGGAATAACCACACAAATGTTGTAGCTTAAGTTCATAACGTGTTGTTTGAGACTAAATTAATTTTATTGAAATTCAACTCACTCTACCCTAAAGACTACTTCTTAACTATTATAAACGGTACATACTTTTACTACCATTAATGTTTGTAGTGGTTCATATTAACAAACATATCCTTTCCTTGACAAAATTGGCATTTTGGCATTGAAATTATTTTTAAGTGTAGTGACGGACACTCAATTCTCACACTGCGAAGGGTGAATTCTAGACTGAGACTTTTGCTAGTCTACGAGATCTCGTTTACTTAACACAGAAGTTATCAGAATCAGTCACTCACCCATAATAAAAACATGAATCACAGAACAAGCATCAAGTTATGCGCTCATGCTGGTGGATGACATGGTTAATATGGATCATCGCAAGCCAAGATTGAATTACACACATATATACATATATATTTATTATTTATATTAGGAGACCAGACAGAGTGCAAGGGTGTCGTACTCCGAAAGCAGATTTTATGAGTGTGAGTCCTTAGGTAATCTGCGTACCCCGAAAGATAACATGAAATGAGGCCCTGCGACCCTGCGATGGTGAAGCGACGGAATGATAGCGGCGGCAGAAACGGGAGATCCCTGAGAAAACCCGCAGGCCATCGTTGTATAACGTTACAGTGCTATAATAGTAAATATTTAAGTAATTTCAGCAAAGAAATGTTACGATTTAGTACTGGAAAACTTAGCAAGAGATGTGAACATAGCGCCTGCTGTATAGGGCACTTAAGACCTTGCCTTAAATGCCCTATACTGCAGGCGCTATGCCGCATTTGAGGTTTGGAAACATGCAGGCGATAAGAGCTAAACTAGCTGGTGCGTCAACAACAGTGTCCCCTTTATGAGCGGGGTGTGAAAACAGCGAGCAATGTTTTAGTCATGGCCATTTATTTTATTTATATAAAGTCCGTACGTAGTATAGTTCGGTGCATGCGTCTCTACTTTCGTTTTACGGTTCTCGTTGGTATATTATTACGAGACAGCAGTCTAAAAAAACAGTTTTCGACAATTTTGAGCATGCTGTATAGAAAATAAAACTAGCATAGCATAGGTTAAATTGTTTTTCATTTTCGTAGGTGACAATATCGAATGGACGTTTCGCAGTACCTCTTAGTTAAACTCTCTCCTTACACGCTGCAACTCTTCATGCGCCAGCTAAAGGTCTCAATTGATTTCTACGTTTTTTCGAAGTCAATATGGATAAAACACTTAATGACAATCCTAGATAATGATATTTGCAAACTTTATGAGTAAATATTTATCCAAAATTACTAATTCGTTACGCGTCATCTCTTTCGCCGCAGTTAAATGCACGAGGTTCCGGCGTCAGGGATTGTGCCTCAGAAGTTCGTAACACTGGAAAAAAATTTGTTTAAAACGTTGGCTAAAACTATTGTCCAGGATTGCTATTGTTTAATTTTTGCAAATTGGCTCCAAGAAACCTATACAGTTATAGATTAATGCTTTAAGCGTTGAATTATGTACCACACCCTCTTAAGGCATCAAAAATGCAGAGTAGATACGTTGAAGGTAACACTTGTTATCTGCCGCACTGAGTACATACACAAATGGGACAACCCATGAGTGTCGGGTTAATTTATCTTCAAATTTCCAATTTTGTCTGTATGGAATATCATTGGAATACTGGAACGTCATTGATCAATACTATGTTTTAACTCTTCATCCTCGTGTTTATTATTTGTTAAAATTCGCTTGTAATTCTCATACACAACACGTTTAGGAACCGTGTATAAACTTATGTGAGCAGTTTTTGACAAGAAAAGGGGTTAGTTGTAACAGAGTCCACCTCACATGAAAAGGGCTGTTGTAGAATTATACCTGCGTCAGGAAAAATTGTATTGCTTACTAACCATGCCGTGGTCTTGATAACACTGGTATCAACTGTATTCCGTAAGGAAACTATAGACCCTAGATGACTTGCAGCTACAGGTCTTTTATGATAATTTTGAAGTCTATTCTGTCCACGGTATGGATAAAGTCTAAGGGTACCAGTCCTTTACGTTGGGTCTACGAGTACCATATCCACCCAATTATCCAAGATCTTGTTTGATTACTCCGTATAGGTCTTCCAGTTTGTGTTCCTACAGCTCAAGTACTTTGCATAGTATCCCACGTAATATGGAATTTGCCCTCTGCTTTCAAGTGGCTTTCCTTCACTCCTCATGTTCCACGCATGAGTAATAAAACTATTTTTACTGTATTTAGTAAAAATATGTTACTGTATCCCTTTAACATTTTACAAAAGTCGTAGGACTTAATCACCAAATTTTAGATTTGCGTTATCTAGTGATTGCAAAACTTCGAGCTACTATTTAAAAAATAAGAAATGACTAATTAAGTCACAAATATTAGTGAGATGTAATAGATATTTAGGCAATTTCAAGGTTTTATGTTTTTTGTTTGATATCTAGAATTATATAATTTAAATAATTGTTTTAATCAAAATATAACAAAGCACAGTAATTCCAACATGGCTTATGATGCCAAACACAAGGGCTGATAATACTGTATCACACGTAGTATTTGAGGTGAAACAAAAATCCCCCCTTTCCGGTCACGAAATCGTGCTTGAGGTTGTTTTTTATGTTTTTACTCATTTTATATATATTCATACATGTATACACACACGCACACACATGTATATATATATATATATATATATATATATATATATATATATATATATATATATATATATATATATATATATATATATATATATATATATATATATATATATATATATATATATATATATATATATATATACATATACACACATATATATACATAATGTTGTTACAAAAAGAAAAGGTACAGCCAAACTTTCAGGAAACATTCCACACACACAAAGAAAAGAAAATATGTAATATGGACATATGTCCGGAAACACTTTATTACCACGGTAGAGCTCAATTCCTTACATCTCGTTAAATGGCATCGTAAAAAACATTTCCTACAGACACTGTTCCAATTATCCAATGGAATTTTTCGTTAGTATGTACGTTACTTCCTAGAGTGTTCAAAATGACTTCGGTGAGCGAGGATACATGCATCTACCCTCCGCCGCATGGAATCCCTGATGCGCTGATGTATCCATGGAGTATGGCGTATTGTAAAAGTGGCCCACCTGGCGGTGAACCTAGGAAGTAAAATACATTGGAAAGAACCAATCCGTAAGGTATTTGGGACATTTTCTGTACCAAGTGTTGTTTACGATTACATTTAACGAGTTGTAAGGAATTGAGCTCTATCACGATAACTAAGCGTTTCCGGACATACGTCTACATCACATATTTTCTTTCTTTTTTTGTGTAGAATATTTTCTTAAAGTTTGGCCGTACCTTTTTGTAACACCCTTATATATATATATATATGTGTGTGTGTGTGTGTGTGTATGTGTGTGTATGTGTGTATGCATATAACTTCAAAATACAGAGTCCTATAGCGGTGTATGGTTTCATGGAATCTTATCTTTCTCTATCTCAGTCGATGATGACGTTACATATAAAGTACATCTTGGCTGTATCAGTTCATTTTCAGTAAAATATGGAATCGTTTCCTTTCTTCATCTCACCCAATCATATACAGTCTATATGGACCTTTCCAGCACACCGTTTACCCTTAAATAGAAGCAATGTCGTTCGTGAATTTAAAATTCATAAAATTCAGTATGACAGAGAGCACGTATCGACCATCAAGCAAACGATTTCTTAATTTCTTCCTGATTATAAATTTAAGCGCAATTTATTTGAGCATATGAATGTAATTTCTTAAATCTGGTCGTGTATATTATGCGCATTTAAATAAAAGGAAACGTAAATAGTCTATGAAATAATTAATACATTACAAAATGTTAGATACGTAATTATTATCCGTGCTCGTTTAGTAAAAACTTTGAAACACTTGGTGTCGTTTATTAACATGAATATACGCAACTCGGAATCTGTAATGCTTGTATACAGATAGAGGCAGGTATCGAGGTTTATTTTTTTTACTGACTGTCATAAAGCATAACTTCTCTCTCAATTCGCAAACGTTAAGTTTTTTTGTTCTCAAAGTACGTATTTGACGTTGCAGGTAAACGAAAGTATACTGTACTGTAACCGGCAGACGTATGCGCATGTCTGAACGCGGGAAGTGTGGCAAGCGCCGCAAGGAGGCATGAGATGCGCGCGCATGTCTGGCCGTGCTATATGCTGTTTCACAAAGCAGCTACGACGGGCTGAGTTATGTGAAAGACAATTGAGGGTAAAGGAACAGTCGAAGCGGCACGATGTTATCCTCAGCAGTGAACGCATAACTATACAATCTGAAACTCATTGATGCGATGAGGCTAAAAAATGGTTATATGTTAGGTTCACTTCAAAAGGCAACTGCAAGATTATTGATTAAATAAAGCACGTATCCTATGAATGCGTTTCTATTATGTGACCGTCCACTAAAAAAATATTTACCACGCCCTGCATTTACTACAGCAAGTTCAATACCGGACTTCACAATACCATTTAGTGTAGCTGCCACATATTGGTTGCCCCCACAATATTGATAATTCATGTTAACTAAACACCTGTCAAAGCAGTGCCTGTTACATATTTAAGGTAAAAGAACGTCGTTTGTGTCCAATAGAAGCTCATATACACATTACCACTGACTTTTTTTTTCAGTTCCAGTAATTTTATCTCAGACAACTCAGTCACGTTAAAGTGTAATTAAAGAGTCATTTGCCATTTTGTACCAGTATAAGAAGAATACTAGAAGTTTTTATAAACGCCGCTTGATGTCCGCTTAACTGTATAGAAAAATGTTATTGTATATATTTGAAAAACAATTAATTTTTTATCATTATTATAATTTTCATCATAATATTTTACTTTGTCTGCAACTGTTTCTATTTGCCTCAAAATGCGGTGGCACTAAAGCCTGGCCGTGACTTCAAGTTGTCGCCCCTTTTTTTATGACGCGTTAATGTATGTAGGGTGGTTCGAGATTAAGTTAGAATTTTTGAAGACCGTCTTATCTAGAATAATGCTTCAAAAATATTTATTGTAAACTGAGTTGATAAGTTTTGATTACAGTACACTTGTACAGTGTATTTTGTTTCTATTAAAATGTTACAGAAACTATAAGTTACCTCAAAGGTTAAAAGTATCTTTGGCTCGAAAAGTGCTCACATTGTCACCAACCATCTGTAAAATATTGATGCAGGATTCAGTACTGCTCTGAATTTTCTATATAGCAAACTGAACAACTAAATCTGATTATAGGATACACTTGATTTGTGCATATGTATAAACATAAAAATTATATGGACGAAGCGTCTATAATTGTAGGACAAACATCTTTGTTTTCGGTACAAGCTGCAAGCTTGTGTGAATCCGTTAAGGTGTAGGCCTACAATTTTACAACGTCTAGCAAAACAGCGAATTTCAGCCCGCGCTTTTCTTACACGTAAGTGTTGTAATCATGTAAACTAGTGAAATGTTTCATGGTTTTATGTGTTTATTGTTGAAAAACGTAATCCGTACAAAATTTAAGTTCTCTTTAGTGTATCAGATAACTGTAACAAATCTTCAAATAATGTGTATTGATTCTTCCTATGGTTCTACCTTAAACATTTTCGTACATTTTCTCTTTGTTAGAACAGTTCTCTGAGTTATTGAAAACCCAGAAATTTTTTGAATGGTCGAACTATTTATGTTGAATATACTTCTGCCTATTATTCTATTTAAGTGTTGCTATTGCCTTACTCGCCATAACTTATTTATTTTGAGTCAGTCTGACATTCAGAATTTGTAAACCCTTAAGAGCATTGTGTATGTAAGCTTAATGAAAAATTTATACAGGTTTTGATTTGATGGCGACAAGAAGACGACTTAAATGTACCTAACCTGTACTTTGCGACTCACTCACAGTTGCCCTAGCTCTCGAGTATTACAAATAACATACATCAATGTCAATATGAGCTACACATTCGCACTAACCTTCCAAGGGCTGTTAGTTATACTAGCGAACTATTGGCTTCAGTAACATATTTTTCGAATTTTAATAGTGAGTAGTTATATTAGCTGTCACTATGAACTATACACTCATACTTTTTGACAAAATAATTCTGCTGACGTACTGCTTTCGTTGGTTGTACATTGTGTCTATTATAATTTGTGAGGTGATTGTAGTGAGAAGGGTTAGTGGATGTGCTGCCAAATTACTTGTGGTCATAAAATAATTAAAGTAAGTGTATTTTAATATTTAAATTCATGAAATGTTTTTTACTACGTCACTTTTGTCTTAATTCGATAAAATTTCAGAGAGAAATAAGTTTACTATGCAGTGTTTTATCGTTGCATCTAAACATCGAAAGTATTCCTACGCAAATATTGTCTCTTTTAAATTACGTAATCTAATATGAATACTACAAAATGTTTACGGACATGTGCTTTCAGTTACATAACATACACTAATATTTAACAGCACACACAGCATGTGAACAAACTCTCCAGTACAGATTGTCGCATGTGCGTTGCTATCTGCCGTCGGCAGAATAAACGTAAGTAGATAGGTTTAGCCGGTTCTGGTGTAGGAGCTGGAGTGTGGATTTCGGCTGAGTGTGGATTTGTCCGCCATGTTGTGACATCACGGCCCCGGCCGCCATGTTGAATGACCCTGACCTTTAACCTGACCTTGACGTTGATGTCAAGGTCACCAATTGTCAAATTACCAAAATTTTCCAAAATTTCGAAAATATCAAAAAATTCATAAAAATTACTAAAACTTAAAAAAAAATTAAAATTTGTCAAAAATTCCAAAAAAAATTCCGAAAAATCCCGAAAAAGGTTTACCTCCATCTTGTTTCCGGACGCCATTTTGAATCCGGACCCATCTTGGGGTTTCTTCCGAGTCTTCCGAAATTTTTTCTATTTCGCATTCCATTATAACCCCGCACATTTTTAACAAATAAAATATTAATAAAATTATTTTTATGTTAAAATTTTTTCATAAAAAACTATTTAATAAAAAACTTTTATAAAAATATTTAATTAAATCAATTACCGACACGTCTTAACCGGACGAGCTCCATCGACACACTGACTCCTCCCACAACTTTTTACATGTGTATATGTCACCACACCTCCTCCCCTGTTACCCTTTCCCCTCCCCTCCCTAACCAAGAAGTATTTTAATTGGATGTTAAGTCACATGATGAATTTCCCCCCTCCCTTACCACTACTTTATCACAATTTTCTTATCCTTCGTCTAAAAAAATTATTTCCTTCATAATTCTCACTAAAACATCATGTCACCAATGTCTCCACATAACTGCTAGACGAACGTGAAAAGTAATGACCATCGATTTAGACTTCGTATTGATAATCAACTTCAAAATTATTCGAAATTTTTTTAAACACTGCAAAAAAATTTTCAAAATTTATTTAAATGCCATTAATCTTATAATTACTCCCTTCTTAGCTATATCCGATTGATTCCCAATGAAATCAATTAATCAATTATTTAAAAACTATTTGATAAATCTTTGTTATTATATCTACACGGACTTTATTTCCTACAGAACTTCATCGTCTACACTCACACTCCTACCAAATTAGCTACATTTATTTCAGTTTCTGATAAAATCATTCATTCGTTTAAAAAATAATAAATTATTCTGGACACTTACAAATGCAAGATTCTTCGACTACTTTCAAACATGGCATACACCACACCATAGAAGAAACTGACATTTCATTTCATCTACTACTTATGCTAAACACACCACCTTTACACCCCCGCACCACCACTACCATCCCCCAACAAATACCCCCTCACACCTCTACCTTCACTCTCCAACAGTCCTGTCGGAGCCTTTCCGAACTGATCATCACACTCTTATACAGTACGTACACACAGATATGTCTCTGTCTCTGCTTAGCGAGCAGTTACATATACACGACAACTCGCAGCTATGCAAATAACATCATCCAATCTCATATCACTGGCCAGCTTCCAAACCAGATCAGCCATTTCAGTTTCATAGTTTACTATTTTCTATCCTGTCTTTACTTTTTGTACAAATAAAAGTATTTAAGTCGTAATAATCATTATTGTCAAACTCCCAAGCTAAATAAAAACCCCTGTTTCCCCAAACATCACATTTTTTGTACATACAACATGTAATCAACTAGCCTACTTGTAAAACAAACACCACATCCATTGAAAATATATTCAGTCTTAATTTTAAAATAATCACAGTCATGTCCATATATTGCCTGATTAAGCCACAAAAAACATAGTTTATTGCACTCATCAATTTCGTGTCGTCACAATGCAAACTAAGGCATCTATGCTTCGTTGACCCTGTCACATATATTACTAGTTTTAACAAGGAAGTCGCATGAGCCGTCATAGTCATTGTCATGGCGGTAGTGGTAATCATCACCGGCGAAGATGTCGCCAACAGAGGTGAAGCTACCGCCAGTGCTAGTCGAAGTTGTTCAACATGAGCTCACATCTTATCATAACTTATTCACTGATGTAGCTAATATGCTGCATCACTGCTACCATGGACGTGTCAAGACACTCACAGAGCTCCGGCCAGCTAGCTAAATATCTGTAGTTGAGAATATTAAAACTTATAACTTTGTGACACTACAAGTCTATATTTTGCAAATGGCTGCTTGGATTTGAAAAATACAAACACTGTTGAATTTCTTTTTAAATTCTGAACAGTAGCCTGTGTTTTTTTTCCTGATGCAACCACGGAGGTTCGAACCAATATCCCTCTTGGTAAAAATCTTGTTTAACATAGTGTAAAAAATTAAGCTTAACATGACTCATGGTTGAGCACATACGATAAACTGATCAAAGCTTTCTGCCCCATCCCATTTGTTGGGCTCAGTCTTTTGCCAACACTAGAAATCCAAACTTGTCTTTCTAGCTAACTTGTCTTCAAATTCAACAAAAGTCTTGTCTGTTTTAAGATGATCGTTGCACATTTAGACCACTGATACGAAACCATTGTATTTCATACAGCATAAAACATTTTTCTCCTGCGATGTCTTTTCTTAACCACAAGTTCAACACTTTTGTTTTTAACTTACCTTCTACTTTATAAATAACATTGTTATTCATAATTATTTTTATTACATATTCACCTTTAACTCTTGTTCTGATTTTGGACATGGCAAACAATAAAAAAATTCAAAGCTTTAAAGAACACATCCATAATTAAGTTTATGCTCGAATATCATGTCGAACTAACATACCTTCCATGCAGTTATCAGAACACATAGCCGCAATATTTATTTACAGCATCGTCTTAAATTTTTATGTAACCATATAGACCTATCAGTCAAATATTACATTCTATCTATCCTACTGTAAAGTGCTACCTAGCACCATAGCCCAGCGTCATTTATAATATTCGTTTTACACACTACCTACAAAATTATCAAGATAAGTCATAGCTACAATCAGCTTACCGTTTTAAATTTTTATGCATAAAAAACATACTTCTTAAAGCATTTTATCGTCCATACATAACATACACTTCAATATTATCTCAGCATTCATGAACTAACCGAGGAAGGTCACATAGTAAACTATTCGATGCTGTACATTAAGTAAATATCAACACATATTTACAATGTTAAATCGGATAACCGTAACACATGAATATATAAACTGCACCAATCAATCATATACCTTAACACAACCAAATGCCGTCCCTGTTATACTAAATAATAATAGCTGACACATGCTTTATACAGTATCATCTCCAGTGCATATATGTCAGTCAAAACATAGCCGATATTAATTCTTCGCTAAACTTTTCTAAGACGTACAAACCTACATTTCGTTCTCATCCATCAAACTAATCCCAATTGTCATCTATACAAACTCATCTTCATTACTCACTTGTACCACACCAGACATATTACTCAGTCAGGCAATACACACAAGACACCATTGGAACATACTATTGAAACACATGTAAAAACCTATTAAATATACCTCAAACCAAATCAATCTCCATGTAACATTTGATCATTTATTTCCGAAGTCACATAATTACTATGAACGTAACTATTTTTGTACCTGAATTCCTGTCATGACTGTTACTTGAGCCGGAATACGTAATGTTTTAGGTCGGCGTGTATTCAGTCGGGCTGTTCTGTTGTCGCGCTACTACGGACTTGTCCGTGACGAACAGCAGCCTTGGAATTGGAGGGGACTCGTATGCGCAGACGCATGCCGGTTGCAGTACAAACGTGCTTGAATTAACCACCGGAAGCAGATTTTCTTTTGTGTACACACGCGGAGCCTATGTTTGTTTACCTTTTACGCGCTCTTTAGTGTGTTCCTTCAGGTGGTGGCTATGATATTCATGATGAAAATGACTGTACATATGTAATGCGTAAATTTTTTCTTTAAAGGGGCGGTTCACTGAAAAATATAATTGTTTAAAAATTATTTTTGTCTGTATAAGATATGGTTTGTTTTGTAGGCATATATTGTGACAATTTTTTGCTGTAACGAACATTTTTTAGCTTTCATAGTTTTTGTATTATACCATATGCAAGTCAAAAAAGTTTTCAAAAAATGGTTTAATGCATTAAAGGGAAACCAACAGACTTACTGAAATGAAACAATTGTCACAGAAGAACAGTGCCATGTACTATGACACTACATGTTTACAAACCGCATTGACATATTTTGTGTTAAAAAAAAGTAAGAATTTAAAATAAAAAATACCTAGTTTTTTAATATATTTTAAAATTACAAAAAAATTCATCATTGCGATTTTTATACACGTCGTAGTCCATGGCACTGTTCTTCGGGGTGAATTTTTTTTGGGTAAGAATGTTGGTTTTACTTTAATGCAGAAAACCATTTCTTGCAGATTTGGATTTTAGTATGGTACAATAGAAAAACTATAAAAACTCAAACATTTCCGTTACAGTAAAAAAAAAAATAGTCACAACGTGTGCCTACAGAATAAATTGTACCTCGTACAATTAAAAAATTCTTTAAGTCAATAACATTTTTGCAGTGAACCGCTCCCTTAAAGACTCGTGAGCACGTGGCGCATGATCAGCGTTGTAACGTGTAACGTGACTATATTTTTTTACGTGGAACCGCTTACAATATTCATATTGCGATTATCTGCGAGCAGAAACACACTTAAAAACAACACGTCTTACTTTTAAGAAACTGAGCACATTTGCTAAATCATGATTTTGTGACCTCTCAAAATGATTTAAGACGGATTTTTTAAAGGCTCCTGTAATTCCGAAAATACGACCTGAATTCGTAAAGTGCAAAGCGAGATGCATGGATTGTCTTTTACGCCATTCTATTCCAAAATAATATTTTATGGCGAGTGCTTAGAGTCCCATAAGGAAAACAGTTCTGCAAAAACCTTACGCGGTTGTTTAGCGCGCTGCGAATAAAGGTGATATGTGTCCCGTCGAGCGTGGTGCTCTGGCTCTTATCGCTCCGCTGTTCCCAAACGTCTAACGCTGAAATTTGAGATCGGTACACAGTACTCTTATTACTGACCATGCGTTTGTGTGAGTAAGGCACGGCTCTAAGGGCGATGTTGACCGGCACAATGGTGCAGTATCACCTCTACTGCAAGACACTGAAACGGCGAGCAGTGGTCTCGTAGATCACTCGCCTGACTGAAACTTTCATTGGCGACCCCGTATTTTTATTGGTGCAAAGTTTTAAGCCAAGTCTATTGCTTGTTTCTAGTATAGTTTCACACCGGCCCCGTCGGTAGTTTTTCTGATATAATACGTTGAAAAGTGGTTTATTATCAGCCATTTTCAGGGGCTCCTAAATGATTTTTCTAATTGACGTTACGTCTTGAAGCTACCTTTCCGTCATAATTTGAAGAGTATTTTATTTTCGTGTATTGAAACAATGGGTACATATGGAATAGTTTCGTAAAAAACGTATTTACGAACTCATTGCAACGCATTTTATACTCGTGGTAGGCGGCACCCTTAACTTGGTTCCCGCACATTCCCTCTTCTGGTCTTCCACCCTCCCCCACCCTCGCCTACCACCTTGCTCCTTCCTGCCCTTGTACCCTTCTACTCAGCACTCACGCACGCACATACGCGCGGCTCGGTCATCGAGGGAGGAGCTGGCCAATGAAAATGAACTCCGGCGCTGGAGTCCGCAAACGACGGCGACGCACGACAGTAAACGCCGGAGCCATCTGTGTTCGAAGCGATATTTATTGCGTGCGGTCGAGCCGGCCGACATCTCGGACCGTGACTAAGCCTTCGGTCTGCACGATCGATTCCCAGAACAAGGCCGGCGTCTCGCTACCCCCGCACCCCACCCCCCTCGCACAACTAAATCAACAAGCCCGCGCCGCTCAGCGGAGCAAATTGCTCGAAAGTGAAATTCTTTGTCCGCCTCTTGCAGGTCCGAATACGAAATCCTCTCGCCGCTATTCCGCATCTGTGCGACTTCTCTGCGATCTTTGTTGTAATTATGCCACCCGTATTTCATTATTTATTAACAGTAAAAGGCTCCAGAGGATGGCATACTAACAAGTAGGCGGAGCATGGCGGTTCTGCTCACCCTTCATTCCGCTTGGTTGACGGCCATTTTTAATTTCCATACCCGGATTGAAGCTACCGTCCAAATTCCATCTACTGTTGGAACCGCCCACTCATATTCATCCCACTCATTGGAATCATCCCTCAAGTCCCATCCTATTAAACCCTCTGCTTCTTTACCGCCTAGGAAAAGAACGGTAGTTATATGCCATTGCCTAGGAGCACTGAAGTAAAACAGTGAAAGGAAAGTCGTGTTATATAATAGTTGCCAATTTAGTCACGAACAAGTCAAATATTTTCGTGATGAGATAATATACATTAACAAAGTAATAAGTTTGTCCTTTATAACTATAACACTCCATGGACTTAAACTTTGATTCAGTAACATGAGCGTAAGTAGCAATATCCAACTTTTCTTTGTACTTGCGCCATATTTCTTATGAACATATGTCACATAGTCAGAATAACATACTCTTTATATCTGTTAAGGACAGCCTACTATAAATCGAGAACAATGTGTCATTAAAAAAAATTATCTCAAAATCTTTGCAGAAGTCTATTTGTGGCTACATTTACCTTGCCGATTCATGCATCGCAATGGAATATGTCCAATTAACTACATACAGTGATACATCGGAGTGCTAAGACATAAAATATGGAAATGTTGTTTCCAATACATCAGTGGTTGCTTTACTGTACATTTTCAGGAATCAGCCAAATATATAAAGGTGTTACCAGACATGTATTATAACAGTGCTAACACTTTTTATATACAAATTAATTATGTTAAGTCTCCCTTAAAATGAGAATGGTTTAAAAACTAGCATGCAATACTCTTAAAGAACCTCCCTAGTTAATAAATGAGCACAATTTCATAATGTAATTTACAGTCTATTTTCTCAAAGAATTATGTACTTTCGAAAGCACATTTTTTAAAGCAAAAGCAAAAAACGCATATTAGTTACTAGAGTCGAAGTTTTGATAGTGAAATTTTTAATACGATTATAAAAAATTAAAATTTGAGTGAAATAGTATCCATTCGATTGTTACACACAATCTTCTTTTAAACAAATAATTTACTTATTGTATCATAGTTGCATCCTTTGTGAATAGATTTCTTTATTAAAATTCTTCTATAACTTTTTGTGAGACAACCGACTAAAAGCGAAGCGTGTTCTCGTATTTTCTGTCTCTGGTTACTGCTGCCAGCACTTTTTCTCGTACATTTTCACACATACTCCTCAGGTCGAAGTCCCTCCCCTCCTTGGTTTTCTCTCCACCGAGTGGCTTCTCAGGTGAGAACATCGCCCAGCTGTCGCTAGAAGTGACTTCCGTCACGTCTGCCGCCTGCTCAGGTCGCAGTTGTGTAGGAAAGCTCCTTAAGGGCGTGCGAGTGGGGAAAAAACATAATTTTATATTTGTTTTGAAATTGTGTTAGTTTTGTAGACGTTACTTGGAACAATGTACTTCCTTCTAAGAAAAATAGCTAAGAAAATATTCCCGTATTGGTATTTGAAAGTCAACATCAAGCACACCGAAAAAAAAAAAAAAAACACAATAAAACTAAATAATTCTCTTTTATTCGACATGTCATGGGCTACGGGTTGATGTAGAAAAAATCCCATTAGAAAGTTCAGAAATTGAGAAATTTTTGTTGCATTTAACAATTTTTAATACAGAATAATGGTTTTTTATAATACTTAAAGCCGTAGTCCGTGATATATAGTTTGAACGTAAATTATTTCATTTCAATTTACTTCTTCGATTTTGCGATGTGTACGAAATGAAAACATGCACATTTTGTGTTTCAAATTCCATTACAGAAAATCTAGTTGAGCTAATTATTTTTTGTACGGAGAAAATGTACACCCAAGTTACGTCTACAAAATGAGCACTTTTTCGTAGAAAAATAAAATTACGTTTAACATCCCCACCCCTTAATCGAACACCCTTAATGCTCGGAATCAGCCGCAATTTTGAATTAGTTTAATTTTTACTTTTATGAAATTCTGAGACGAATAATGTGAAATTTGCTATTATAGCATGCATTCTATTTATATTGCGTCACAGCACAAGCATCGCAGTTGAATATTTAACGTATATTTAGTCTACAATCAGCACCGTAAATTAAGAGTGTAAAAAATTGCGTACCACCAAAAATATAAGCGAATTTTGCGGGCTGCTAGAAACTTCATATACTGGATGCATACACGATAATTAGAGATCCCTGATTTTCACGAATATAATTTCGCAACATTTTTTTCCTATGGAATCTCTACTTAATGCTTAGTGATTGTATGTTTTAACTCTCACACGTCTTAGTGTTCTACCCGCAAATCATAGACGTGTGGTGTCATGTAGCACCGATCCTGGGTAGGCAGCACTTTAAGCCAATATTCATAATTACATGTGACAAAAGAATGCAAGGACATAAATAACGTTTGGGCGTGGAGGGCTTCATACCTAAGACTTGACTAGGGTTACAAACCAAAGAAGTACTTTGGGCATACGCAACTGCAGCAAATGATGTGTCAAAGCGAACATGAGAATACACACAAACAGACAAGTAAACAAAAAAGAGGACTTTGTTTGCAATTGGCAAACATAGATTAACTTATACAATTCCACAACGAGTTCAGTCAGTGAGTTACAAGAAAATAAATGAACGCAAACAAGAACCTAAGCACTGTTGTCATTTTTTAGTCTGTGGTTTTAAACTTGCTGATATGATTCATTTCGTGGAAAAAATATTAGCTATTTATTTATTTTTCCCTTGGTTTGTTTTTGGGGCTTGGGTGCTCATTTGTGTTAATTTATTTTCTTGTAATTCACTCACTGAATTATTTGTGAAATTGTACAATATACAGTATGTTAACCTACGTTTGCCAGTGGGTGTTCTCCGGTTTTCTGAGAGAGACTATTTACTGCAATGTCGTATGTCCTAAATAATTTTTGAGTTTATAACACGCCCCCACCGCAAGAACCGATCAAAATTTGGCTAGAGTTTCCAATTTTTTTCATATTTACTTCATGTGACACTTTCGCCAACTCGACTCTCATTGGACCTCTAGTTTAATGATCGAGGAAAACTTTTGATGATATCAAAACTATTTAAATGCCACCTGAAATGTGAATAATTCATTACCACACATACTCTATACGTAATTTCCGTATGGCAACAAGTCATGCAAGTAGAAAAGTCGGATTTATCAATTTATTTCCTTTCACTTGATAGTATTTCAAAGTCTGACACTGTTTCTTTACTTTAGTTTCTAAAAATTCTGAAATACCATAAACATGACATCCCGCCTACTGTCTGTTAGAGATAATCCTTTTAGCATTATGATACGGGAAATGCCGCACAAAAGTGGACAATTGGCGGCCCTAGGCTTGACAGACATCTGAACCGGACATTGGTAAGCATCCACCGAAGGATCACGTGAAGTAAAGCCGTATAATTGTAAAGTAGGGAATGCGACGAGTTTCGGAAACAGGAGTACCACGAGAAGGCTCGCCGACTAGCGGTAGCGTCCGCCATGTTTCCTACTTAAAACCGGTGCAGCCTTAGTGATAGGCGAGTTTTCTGACCACAACTAAGGTTCATTCTACTCCAGTTTAACGCTAAGTGTTTGGCAAGGGAAAATTTCTGGTAAGATGTGTAAACCAACCAATCACAGAGCTTTCTTGAATATAAAGTTACATGAAGTTCGCAATTTATAAGCCAAAATCGGTTTGTTTCTTAATTTAAAATTACATTAAATGACATCTATCTTTACCAAGTTAAGCTAAATTTAATTTTACTACGGTTTCGTATTTTTTAGACCCGATGGAAATAGCTGTGAAACTAGCGGCATAATTTTTCCCTGCGCCAAATTCTCTCATAAAAAAACTCATTTTCTTTCCAAACTGTAGTAGAATTTACCTTACCACTACACATCTGCGACACAACTATATGATTAAATTATGCACTTATGACTGTAAAAGACTGTTATTTTAAACCGAGACCCCACCCCACACGTTGAAGTTTCTATTAATATACTTTAACAATACATTAATTGAACATACTAAAAATTATTATTATTACGGATTAGCACTACACAGATGCCTTCATCATTAGGTCACAAATTAGCTCCCGTAAACAGAGGATGTTGATGTGAGAGAGTTTTACGGCTGAAGGATGAAGTGTGCTGGAAGGACAGTACAGTAGCCATGCCCGAGCCAGTATTTGAAGCCAGGACTTCTTCTACCGCAGACCTGCACCTAACCGACTACGCTACGGAAGCCGACAAAAAATAAGGGTTTTTTTATGTAAGTTTGACGCCTATTGTTGTGTGTGTGTGCGTGTGTGTCTTCAAAGCTCTCAAACGTGTAGACCGATTTCAAATTGTTTTGTTACAGGCAGAATTATCGGGATGGATCTTAGTTGTATTCTATGTACATCTACTCAGTTGTTTTTAAGTTATGTGCTCTTTTCGGAATTGGTGTGAGAATCTAATACGTGTACAATAAAATATTTATTACATTTTTTTATATTTTATTTATTCAATCGGCTTGAATTTCGATACAAGACTATAAATCTGATGGTCCCGCAAATTGTTGGTCATAAAATTTGATTATAATTGTAACGTTTATTTGTTTTTAACGTGCAAGAAGTTGTGAATTCAAATGTTATTAACTGCATTAAAAATAAGTGCATTACTTGTGTTTTAAATTATTAACTATACTTTTTCTATATTTTAGAAACTCTGTAAAGGTAGGTAATATTTAATTAAATTATATTTTTATAATAGTTGTAGGCATATTAAAATTAAAATGATTGAAATGAAACTTAAGTTAAAAATAAAAACCCGCTACATTAAAAACCCCTTAACAATGACGTAATCCAAAAACTTAATTTAAACGCAGTTTAATATTTGGGCTAATATTTTGTTGCAGTTGCTTATTTTGTTTCATGGTAGCTTATACAAACTACCAATTTTGTTTACTTAGTGGCTACCTAACAAATTTAAGATTCAACAATAATGTGAAATTTTTATTGTTTACTTGTTAATGGTTCGTCTGATAAGTCGGTTTTTTAATTATTGAAATATTTTACTTACTAAAAATTGTTTTATTTGTCACTTTTATTTAAATTTTAATTTGAAGGTTTTTATGTACGCATTACATGATGACTCTGAAAACGCGAGAATATATTTATATTAAACTGTGTTTCTTGGCGGTATGTAATCGAAGGTGTCAAGTTTCTTGTACCTTTCACGCCAACCTCTAAGTTTACGTAAACTTAGAGGTTGGCGTGAAAGGTACAAGAAACTTAACACCTTCAATATATTCATAATTTGACAATAATATATAGGATACAATTATCATACGTTGTGATATACCTTACACTGTGATAAAACGCATTTCAGCCATCACACTGTAGGACGACAAAAACTTTTGATTTGCTTAAGTTAAGTAATATTTCATGCATGAAATACGAAAGTAATTTATTACCCGGTACATAATATGAAATACGAAAGTAATTTAATACCCGGTACATAATACAAATTTTAACCACACTTATTGTGTTTAAAATTTCTTTGATACGGACATTTGATACCCGAGTATCACGAAATAAAGTAGGTTTACCGTATTACTAACTGCGTCATCAAAATTGTTAATATGTTAAAGAATTCATATGAATAGCAAAGTAATGTATTTTCTCGAGCGCGATGATGATTTATTTTTAACAGATTTCTGTTAATTTTCTGTCCACTGTACACAGTAGAAAATTATGTCATTTTACAAAAATTATTGTAAATTTTACAGAAAATGCTTGGAACTATACAGGCATGTCAGTATAGTTACAAAGATTTTTATATACGTACGAATAATATTTGTTTGTCTAAATAAATTCTCGTACATTTTACAATTGTTTCACGTGTCATATTTTTTTTTGACAACCAGTTTCCAATCATTATTTTGTAAGGGTACAAACTATTTTGTAACACCTGATAAGCCATCGAAGGATATTTTGTTTCACTTCGAAGAATCGGCTCATAAAAATGTATCTCTCTAGTCATCTCAGATATATTATTTGCAAAATTTAGACCTTTCTAATGACCTGCGACATTCTTGTTGTAGTGCCTATACTGATAAAATATTATTAAATTATTTTACAAGCTATTTCCTGTGAAAGTACGAATTTTTTTACTGTGTAGTCGCTCGCGTAGTTACGTAACGTTTTTTTATAGCCAGTTTGTCGTTGCACAGTAATGAATACATTAAGTATGAACGATTTCAGAAAATCGAATAAGCTTTCATATATGCCCTGTCATGACATAAATGTTCCTTCAGCCGTTCTCCCGAATCAGTGAAATGTTAAACACTGAAGCAATTCCAGTTGATAATATGCTTCTCACTGATGAAATTTTGAATTGAGGGAAAATCAGTTAGCAGGCGGTTCGAATTCACTCAGAATAATTGGAAATCACTTTTAAATCAGTAGCATTTAGTCACCGAAATTAACAACACGGTTTCACTAAATTCAGTCGTTTATTTTGTTCGAAACTACTGGAATTACACCGAAGTGGATCATTTCTCACTGATTCAAGTTTAGAGTGCATTGAAACAGAAGTTATCGAAAAAAAAAAAACGGATTTAAACAAGGCGGTAGGAACTGATACCCTTTAGCGGACGTAACATTTATCTACCCTTAACGTTTGTAAATCTACATTTGGGAGAGTAAGTAAATTGTGACAGCGTTCTCCTACACTTGCACTAACACCAACATTACATATTTGGACATGTGTTGTCATGTAACAGTGAAGATATTGGATATTCTTATCAAGCGAAAGTGTGTTATTTGTTTTAACCCCAGAGGGTCACGCCGCTGTTCGATTTTTCTCTCAAATGTAAATTTTTTATTAAAATTATTTATTTCGTTACTATCTGTATCAGGAGTTATTTAATATCGCCGTCTTGAATAGTTAAATAGGAAGTTGAGTAATATGCCGACGTGCACAGATGAGCGATGGAGAAATATGATTACATGTAAAACACATTAGGATGTGATTAATACCTGGAAAGTTTTGCTTAAAACTTAATTTCTTTATGAAAGCAAATTTCTTGTTTTAGAATAACAGTCATCGCATTCGTAATATTTTTTACAATAAATGTTTTAAACTAACATTAATAACATAATTTAGTTTAGGGATAACATGAACAAAAAAACCGTTTGCAGTAGAGTAATGATGGCACAGTTTAATGATAGGTTTTTCAAGAAATTGTGTAATCAGTAAAATAAAACACATGTCCTTGTAATGTAGTGTTAATTTTTTTTTCGGATTTTTCGTGGAATATTAATGTTTACCAATAAGTCTTAACTATTTTTTTCTTTAGCAAAATGCGCGCGCGAGAAATATTTAGACCTCAAGTCTTTTAACAATTAAAATCGGTAAAATGCAACGAAAAATAATATGTTGGAATATATTACACCTAAAGAAATATATATTCAACAGTAATTGCTTACATACGCATTTAGAAATAGACAATAAAAAAAAATACAGCAAACATTTTCCCAGTTGTTCGGTTGTTGTTACGTAGCGCCTGACAGAATTTTAAGCCATCGTCAAACTATTTCTAACAAAACTATTTGCCTTTAACAATAATTTTTTGACATCCTACTTATAATTAATATTTTAGATTAGATTAGTCTAGTGTGCCAATTGTAGGTAGACAAGGTTATTAAGAACGCCGTCAGCGAATTACCTCAAGATATATTTTGTTTGTGTGTACGTAGGCTACACTGTAAACAAGTAATTGTAAATTTACCATCCTTATGTACTGTATAGGAGTGTTAAGGAAGTGGGTACAGTAAATTAGTTTCCCATTCATCAATGGTATCGTCCCAGCACATTTTAGGAAGCGTTCACGTGTATACTAATGTTACTTGTGCAGTTACATGCTGAATTGTTGCTCTGTTTACAATCTGAGAATAAAGCCTCACTCTGTGTATGTGTGAAAAACTTCCCATAGTATTTAGTAGTGTTTTAAGTGTACCAAAGTACATTCAATTTTCCTGTTCATGTAAAAACTACAATTGTATATTTTTACAAATTACATTTTAAAGAAGTTGTGGTAACAGTATTTGTAATTGGAAAACTATACTATTTCAAAATCACGTTTACTGCTAAATTTTTTATATTTTATGTGAGACTTCATCGTGGTGCTGTTTGAGAATAAAGAATGATAAGCTTCGGTAATACTGGTAGAAGTACTCTTCTCTCCTTGATTTTAAAGATTTAACACTCGAATTAACACTAAGAATGACTACTGAGCATGTCAGTATGCCTATAGCGTTTGTGAACGAAATTGTATATGTTTAGTATGTATTGGCTGCAAACCATAAACATATGCGCTACAAACAGTCACATTATAATTAGAGAAGATGATTTTTCACGGGTAAACTTGACTTTTTGATAGGTTTCAATGTACGTTCAGCTTATTAATAGATAACTGGCTTTCGCTTGTACGTGGAGCTGTTACCCAATATGACTGAGTCAATAAAAATCCCGCTGTTGTAATATTAGATGTCTGTTATTGGTCTGCAGACAGCTACGTCGTGTCAGGTTATATCCCCCAGTAATACACGTTGCAAGAAACTAGAGCTTTTTCAAGGCTATCCCAGCACGAACAATTTTCGCGATATACCATCCTACCTAATTACAATTTATAATGAAGTACAAACAAATTATGTGTAAAATTACTGATACTAGTTTATTTGGAATAAATCATAAATCATAATACTATATTTGTAATCAAATTAATAAATACGTTAGTATAATAACGTAGTATTCTGCCATATAATAACACCAGACACGTGCATTTAGATAATGTCCTATATGCAGTTTATAAAAAATTTAAATATTATCTTACGAAATATTCCTATAGGAGTGACAGACTGTAAACTGAGTGCATCTCGTGGATTATAGTTTTATAATTAGAGGGTGGCAAAAAAAGTGATGGTAAATATAAACGCAAAAGAAATATACAAGTAAGTACACGACAAGCAAGTTCAGTATGCAAACCTTAGGCATATTTTACTAAAACGAACCGCTTGACCGCAAACGCAAACCTTTAAATGTACATTATGTTCGTACGTACCGTATGTGTAAGCTCGTGAGTTTAACATAAATATGTACTTGTATATATAGTAATTATTTATATGTATGTGTATATATATATTATATATATATATATATATATATATATATATATATATATATATAGTCCATAAACAAACTCATAATGACCACACCACGCTAATTCTGGGCTAAATTAGAAATGTTGGTGACAAAATTGTTGAACGATGACATTTTACGTGCATGTATACATAATACTAATTTTAACACTACTCAACAGCCGATGCTAATAACAGAGAGACATATACAAAATAAAACAAAACATATAACATTACAAACGACTCACTAACAAATTATTATACACACGAAAAAATAAACGGTAACACAAACACAAAATCGGCAGCACGAACACAAACATGCACAAGAAGTGGAGAAATATTAATAAAAAAGGAGGGGGAATATTGTACCACGACGATTACCATTAACCAGTCTAAGCCTAGTTTATTAATTTAAAAAATAATCAACGTTTATAATGTCCTGATAATTTTCGGAGTGTCATTTTCTGTCATATATGTGTATGTTTATATATATATATATATATATATATATATATATATATATATACATACACATATAAGCGTATATAGAATTGGTTTCAGTAAAAAAATATATTTAATACAACATCGTTCTAGTATCTAGCAAACTATTTGAAAAATTTTCGTATACCGGGTTACTTTGTGACAGCATTAAAACTTTTTTATTAATTAAATAATAAACAAGTGACTCGTTCAGTTTGTCAAACCTTATATTATTATTTAAATTTTTTTCTGAACTATCATAAAACAAACATTTTAAGTGGTCCGAAGTCACCTTCATAGCTGTCATATAGCAACGATTTACGATATGACTTAGAAAATATCATTTATTAAAAAAAAATTCGAATTTTTTTAACAACTCGATTCTAAACTGCCAGAAAACCTCATTAACGTGTCTCACTTGTTAGTTCAGAGTCCTATACTCCCTGGAATCAAGAAAAAACAATAATCAGCGAGACATATTTTTTTCAATACTTGGACTTTGTAGTTCAGATGATAATTTTTTGTTTATTCTACACAACATTTGGTGACAATCAAAAAGAGATAGGTTTTCGTTAGTGAAGTGATTTGTATGTGAACAGTTGAAGAAAAGGCCACCCAGACGCGGCATGATTCTTGGTGGGTGGCATTGCGTCATTTCACTGGTCGGGCCTCGCTGGCATTGTGAAGAACTCGCCGACGGTAATGGAAATAATGATCGACATTTCCGGAAAGCAGATATGACCATTTATTGACTCACTTGTTTTTTTATCCTTTGCTGCACTCGAGAACGATTCAAGCGACTGAGAAAGCCGCTGCTGAGCAGTAATCAACTTCGAACGTGTATGTCAAATCAAGTAGGTGCTAAGTACCGACGAAAATTATATTTACAAAATGTAACGACATCTCGCTGATTCATATCAACCTTTTTCTTCTCCGAAAATATCGATTGCCATTGAAAGTGAAGAGCATCGTCTTCGGTTTATCTTATTCACTCATCACTCAGGCTGTTGAGAAATTGTCTTTTGATAAAATTACAGTAATACAAATATTTCTTACATATAAAGATCACTACGTAACAAAATATTTATTACAGCACATCGGAAATATGCGTATGAAAAAATTTCGCAAATAATGTATAGCTTCTAATCGATGGCATGGGATGGGGGTAACGGGGCCGGGACACAGAACAGGACACTCAAAACATTAGTAAAGAAAAATTTTCTTTCTCAAATTATTTTTAAATCTGCCATTGATGACTCTTAACCTTAACATCATTTTGCACATTTAGAACCTTCACAAACTTTTTGTTTAAAAAATTGAATTTTAAAGTACAAAAGTTTTAACCGTTATTTATAACTTTTAATATTATTAACGGTAAGCCAATTATTACTTACTTGCAATATAAAGTTCCAAACAGTTTTTATCAAATTTTTTTTCAGTATTTTATTTGTGGAATAAATTTGTTTTTGTAACGGTACATGCAGTAAATATAATATCGCATTTAATTGAAATCCACGTCAACTAAGTCGCGGGCAACAGCTAGCCCAATATATGTCAGAATTTATTTGATGACAGTTTAAAATTTATTGTATCATCGATCAGAAATATGTATTTGAATCCAAAACAGTAATAAATGTAAGTTTATAAACAATTTTGCAACGGAAATTTTACTCGTGTTCATGATCAAATTCAATTATATTATTGCAAACATTTTTAAAAATTGTGAAGCAAGTGTTTCTCTTACACTGAAGGCTATTGCGGCATCTCTTTATCGAATAAGTGAGGTTATTGCTTTTTTTTTTTTTACAGAAACCCGGTGTATACTTTTTTTTACGGATAAAGTAAACATTTGGATGAAATTGTGTTAATTTCTTACCTTCTGACGAGTGGGGAAGGTATAAATGGATCTACTGCTAACATGCAGTTAACATTTATTAACAAAATAGTAGCAGGAATTAACAAAGAAGAAAACGGTTATAAAATTTTAGTAGTCTTTTGGCGCCAACCTTCGTAGCGTAGTCGACTGCGCATTAGGCCCTAAAATGCGAGACGTATTGGGTCCAAATGGGTGTTAATTTGTGTTTGTCAGCTTAATCCTTAAACTTATATTTGCCATACGAAGGATGTTCGAGTCTCTAACGCAAGGCGTAGTTATTCGAAACCTACTAAAACTAAACATTTAGGGAAATTCATTAATACGTCACTATTTAGGTTAAATTGTATTACGTACATACATTGAAACTTATAAATAAGCCAAAATTCCCTCAGTTTTATCGACATCAAATTGGATACATGTAAAGTAATTTTCCCTTACACACGCATGAAGGAAGTTTACCTAGGTATTTTTAAGCACTCTTATGAACATATCTTATTTTTTATCCAACCACTCTATACTTCCTTCTTTAACCACTATGTGTTTGAACGACGCAATATGTATTGCATAGCATAAGTCATGAGTGACTGAAGATATTTTGGCATTGATCCATAATTTCTATTGGTGTTACAAAAATATATATTTTTTAATCCTAAACGAGAAGTAATGAGGAAAAACTGTTACACAGTTTTGTTAAAAATATTATACACTATGTTAACTAATTTTTCCAAGACAAAATACGCTACTGTTTCCGATAATTATGTAATTAAAGAAATGCTCATTAATTAAGTAACTAGCCGAAGCTACGCTGAGAGAAAAAAAATTGATTGATTCGAACATATACTTGTTTATATATGCGCAACCAACGATGTAGTGTTGTTTTAAACCAATATTTTGTTAAATCAACACAGCAGTCTTGTTGTTTGAAAATCTCATTTAGTTTAAATAACTAAACCAGACGTTGAAACACTAATTCAACAATGTTGATTTAACAAAATCTGGCGTTCAACTTAATATTAGTTTGAATCAACTCTACATCGTTGGTTGCACATTTACAAACAACTCAACAAATCCTCTTTCTGTGTATACACTAATTTTTAAAAAATAGCCTGCATAGTAAAAACTACTTTTAACAAAATTGTGCGAGAGCTTCTTGATATCTACTCTCGTTTAGGAATAAAAATAGTTACTGTAAAAGCAGTAGAAATGATGGATCATGGGAGTAACATCATGGTCTTTAATGCTGGTGAGGGGTGACATGATATGAGTATGGAGCAGCGCCGGAGTGAAAGGGCGAGAAAACGGGAGATCTTCGAGAAAACGAGCCGACGAGCTGCTTCGTCCGGTACGTTTCCCACATGCAAAGATACGGGGACCGGCCACGCCGGGAACCAAACCTGGATCGCCTTGGAGTGAGGCGAGCGCTCTAGTCACTGATGCCAACCACGGCCTCTACAAATCATGCCAAACGCAGTGAAGATAACTAGCTAATTTCTCGATATATAGTGATTATATTGACTCAGTATCCGATTTTGTGATATCTGGAATTATTTTGAATCACGCCGAGAGAGAAGTGGGGTGGAGAATCACATACATATGGCTTCTCGCCACGTTCAGAGGACTCCTGTTAAAACCCTTTCTACAGTGATAATAATAAAGCTTCTGTAAATTTAGTAAAATTTTTTATATATTGTAATTTTTAAGGTGGTTATTCCGTTTAGTTAAGTAAAATATTAGAACTGTACCACACACTGCCAAAAGTTCGCAAGAAAATTGTCTCTTGCGTCGTGTTTTATTTGCTAGTGCGGTTACTGTAACTGAAGACAAATGCCAAAGTCTAGTTCCGACACCGCTGATTTTACTGGTTTAGCAACCTTAGTACTTCAGCTAATGTTCCGCTACTGTTGGAGAGCGTTGAAGGTCACTCAATGTTATATTTCCCATCTCCAGTGTGGCAAAATGTGTGAAACTAGAGAACTGTGGGAACTCGGAGAAGTCGTACAGTGCCATTTAAGAGTGAGGGATTGTCACCGTCTTGAATTTTTGTATTTAGTGTCATAAATCATCTTCTTGGTAAATGTTTGGAAATTTAACCTAACTCCGGAATAGAATACACACTGATAGAATTTAGCCTTCGTAAATATTTGGTTTTGTTTTTACTGCTGTAACAGATAAAATTGTATTTAGAAAATTCTTATAACTTACTTAACTCCAATTCGATGTGTAACAACAGTAATGGGAAATAAAGATTTACGGTGTCTAAAATTGTTTCAACATGTATTCTATTCCGTAGTTATGTTCAAGTTCCAAGAAAATTACCCAGAAGAAAAGTTATGACACAAAATACAAAAATTCAAGATTGTGTCGATCACTCGCTCTTAAATCAAGCCTTCGCACGTGAGTTAAAATATATGTGGTCTGACACTGTAAAAATACACCCTAAATGTTACGTAAGTGGGCTTTACGACAGCGAGGTCATTTGATACTGTGACGTCCACTTCGTACAACGACAGGAGCTGGGAGAGAAGTCGTCCATGGTCTGTGTTAAGGTACCATCCCAGCATTTGCTTGAAGCGATTTCAATATAACATGGACAACCGAAATCATGACCAAAGATCGAACCCGAGTCCCCCGAATACGAGTCGAAAATGTTATCGTCGAGCCTCTTCGCTTGGTAATACTTCCTAAATAACGAAAAATTTTAACCCATTCACAGTACAGGGCACATGCCGTATTTCAGCTTGTATCTAGAGCAAGTTTTGAGCATTACACGCCTGGTTTCATCTGCATAAATATGGCTTTTCCTTAAACATAAATACAGACGCTACTCTAGATGTATGTGAAAATATTTTTCCATGCCTACACTCTTATCACTCCTACATGTTGGTGAGCTAGCTTCAGTAATCATTGTTTGCATTGTAGACTGGATAAGTTTAAATGATAGCGGCGTAACACACAAAATCGTCCTTCTTAAATTATTCCGAAAAAAACTATTAAAATAATAAGTGCGTGTTATGACAGTTCTGAAAGGCAAGGTAAAATGAGAGATCTCAACGCGACGTCGGCAGCGAGGTAATAAGATTTGGTGATTCACAACTTGACATAACAATAAGAATTGATAGAGGAATCGGCCAAGGCCTTTTGTAAGGAACCAGCCCAGCATTGGACCCGGAAAATAGTGGATAAACCGAAATGAGGATGTCCTGCTCGATCGTGTTAATGTTGCACAACCTCGCTTAGTATAAGTTCTGTGCTGAAAAGTGATCACATTTCTGTACTTGCTCAGTGGGTAACGCTCATCAAAATAGAGGCAATCCGTTTAAAGTAACATAACTAGCTACAAAACATTCATAGATTTCCAAAAATTCTTCAAGTTATATGATACTAATTTTCAGAAAATACTGACAGGGAAATCCATTTATGACTTAGCATACGGGAAAAAAAATTGTATAAAAGGAAAAGCCGTTTCCATATTTCGTACAAATTTTGGAGGAACCCCTATGCCTGTCACCAATTAAAAAGGCACAAGAGGCAGACTTTTGTTTCTCCACCAAGAATAACCGAGGCAAAATATGCCTGGCGTCTCTTTACAAAAAAAAAACGGAATTTTAAAGAGTCATCATCAGTAATTTTACAACAGTCTTGCTGTGTTAGCAGCAAACGAAAACTCTAATGTGGGTTCTTCTGATTCGGAAATAAAGAACAACGGACTTAGTAATTCCAATTCAAATATAGTTTATTTCAAGTCACTGTAGACTAGATTTGCGTAGACAGCTGTTTTTTTTACTCTTTTCGTTGTTTATAA
>PNEQ01089803.1:44766-84749 GCA_003012365.1 Medauroidea extradentata
GTGTGTATATATATACACACACACACACACACACACACACACACACACACACACACACACACACACACATATATATATATATATATATATATATATATATATATATATATATATATATATACGCTCATTAAATTTCCACAAAACTTGCTGTAATTTACTATCACTTAGAGGAGCCACTGCTTATTTTGAAACTTTTGGTGCAAGAGGGCAGTAAGTGCCAAAAATAATTATTAGTAAGACTCGAGCAGAGGTTCGAAATAACAATGTAATTGGTACTTTATTTTATATGTAAAAAACCAAGGTTAAAATATGAAATTGACTTCATAGCAAAGCTAAATATTAACCCATGTTTCCCAAAATGCACACTTCTGCACTATATTCCGTGACTCCAGTACCGTAATTTTACCATTTTATTGTGTATTTACCAATTTACAAAACGTGTTTTCTTTACCTAGAGATTGAAATATCTAAAAGTGTAGGGGTAAATATTGCTAGGGATCTCTGATTTTCACGAAAATAATTTTGCAACGAGTTTCATTCCCCTTTGCACATATCTGCGTCTCTGCTTGATGCTTAGTGATTGTATGTTTTAGCTCTCACACGTCTTAGTGTCGTCTTAGTGCTCTACCCGCAAATCACAGACGTGTAGTGTTGCAATAACCTTGTTATGATTGCTGCTGTCAAATGTAAGACGTCTCTTCACAACAACACGCTGCCAATAACCTTGAAACAGAGCTGCAGGTTTGCACATTAGACACTGAAACAAGTTGTTGCAAAATTCTTTTCGAAGAAATCAGGGGTCCCTAAATTTTGAGCAATACACAAAATATCAGCTGGAAACGACTTTCGTATTTAATGCAGAGAACACTGCCAAATTTTTGTATTTTTTGATATGTTCTGCAGTAGCACGTAAAGATTGTACACTTAAATTACATTTTACTGTAAAAATTCGTGTCCACATATTGGCGGACATACTACGACCTCCATTTTTGCCTTGAGATGGATAGCATACAGTCTGGACTTTGACACACCCTACAAAAATACACATGGTGACAGGCGCGGAGACAATACCGCGACATTTTTAAAACGACTCACGTTTACCTGCCCGTCAGTTCGGAAACTGCGTGCCGATATAATCGGAAATATTTGCATAGTGTTGGCGACATCCCGAGCCGCTCTCCATTGTCTTCGCGACAGAAGACAATCAGTGAACCTGTTTTGACGAACCACACGTAGGCACGATAAATCTTTCGTTAAAGTAGATAAACTATTACGAACCTCGAACAACATCTTCGTCTGAGTAAAAAATGTTTCCTCTAAAAAAAACATGTTGACGTATTTCGTTCATGTAACTCTGCTGACTCCGATACCGCTGTGCGAATAATCGTATTTAAAACTCGACGAATGCGTTTAAACTTTGACTTGTACATGTTTTTTTACGATAGTTCACCAATATACTTTTGTAGTATAATTCTCACTACATAAAATATTTCCAATTTGCAGGGAACCTGGTTTTTCGCGAAAATAATTTCACCCCACGTGCCTTACGTGCCTTACGTGCACATCTGCAATTCTGCTGCATGATTATTGACAGCGTGTCTAAATGAAGAGCCGTATATCATTTGTCTAAACCAATTACAATAAAGTCTCTGCAACACCTCAGGGCCGTGATTTTCCGGTAGAATTCCAAGGCTCGAGAGAGTTAAAATATCCAATCACTAACCACGAAGCAGATCTGCAGATGTGCACGTAAGGCACTGAAGCGAAGTGAGGTAAAATTCTTTCCGCAAAAAACCAGCGTCTCTAGCAATTTGGTCTATAGAGGCACGATAAAATTTTCCCAGAAAAATATACATGAATAAAATTAATACTATTTAAATAATCTAAACATAGCTAAAGGGAAAATTTAAAAATAAAGTTATGTGTCATGTTTTCTAAAATAGTCCACAACTAGAGCCGCGATTTTATGGCGAAAAGATTTTTGCAACATTTGGTTTCGATGCGTCATGTGCACACCTGCAGCTCTGCTACATCGTCTGTGGTTGGATGATTTTACTCTCACTTGCCTTGGCAAATTATAGACATACAGACTCACAATAATCTTACGCTGATTGGTGCAGTAAAATGAGAAACGTGTCTGAACAAAGACACGCTGCCAATAACCTTGAAACAGAACTGCCGATGTGCACGTGAGTCACTGAAACAAAGTGGGGCAAAAATATTTTCGCGACAAAATCGTGGCCATATCCATAACTTAGAACAATGAATTTTTTGCGAATAGAATTTCGCCCCAGTTTATTTAAGAGTCTTACGTGAACACCTTGCATCTCTGCTTCATGGTTATTGGGAGCGTGGCTTTGTTAAGTGACGTCTCTTATTAGACTGCGCCAATCAGAATAAGGTTACTGCAGCGCCACCTATATGTTATTTGCGGGTAAAACCTCAAGTCACGTGAGAATTAAAACATCCAATCAATGAATATGGGGCTGAGCTGCAGATGTGCACGTACGTAATGCACTGAAACAAAATGGGGCAAAATTATTTTCGCGGTAACTTCATGGCCCTACTTATACAATAAACAACTTTGATACGTATATTTTCCTTCCGCAGATTTTATAAATTTGATAAAACTGTGATTAAAAATATTTGCATTTCACTCGAGGCAAAATAAAAAAAAAGTTGTTGGTAGAGAGTGCTTAGGCCTACGCCTGATGTAACATGAAACATTTTGAACCAAAGAGTGTGATTCGGCAAGCGTGGTGTTCTTGCGCGTGGTATACATGAAAATACTCATGTTATTATGTCACTACCAAATAATAGACTGTAACTAGTAAATTACCCTCCGTCTTTAGGACAGTCTCTAGTCGTAGCAACTTGAAATTTACTAGTCAGATCCTCCATGCTCTCGCCGTAAATGCATTTATTGAGCTACTTCAAGATAATATTACACTGTTTATTAAAAAAATTCCAAATATTTTAAATTTAGGGACAGTTCGTTATCGCGAAAATAATTTTGAACTAATTTGTTTCATAGTCTATGTACACATACGCAACCCTGCTTAATGCTCAGTGATTAGTTATTTTAACTGTCACACGTCTAAGGGTTCTGCCTGTAAATCATAGACATGTGGTGTCGTGGTAACCTTACCTTGATAGGCGCAGACAAATGAGAGACACCTCTGCTCATTAACACGTTGCCAATAACGATGAAGCACAGCTCCACGTTAGGTAGAAACAACTTTTATTTTTCGTGAAAATTGTGTGTCAGTATTTCAGTGGTGTTCGGGTAAAGTTGTATAAGTAGAGATAAGAAATTTTCGCAAAAAGAATTTGCAACACATTGTTTCACGGTCAGTGATTGGATGTTATACTCTGAGGCGTCTTGATTTCTAATCGCTAATCAGAGACGATTGGACGACGCATGTGCACAAACACACGCTGTCCAATAACCATGAATCAGTGTTGCAGATGTGCAAGAGGCGTCCAAACAATTTGTTGCAAAATTCTATTCACGAAAATTTCCTGTCTCTATTTATACCACTTTACCCGAACACCACTGAATTATACTGAATACTTTTGTGATTAGTATTCCCTATACTCCCTATCACTTCCAGCACTATAAAATTATATAGCCTACACACGTATGAATACATAAAGTGCAAAAATATACGGTATGACTGACGATGTGTATGTGTGCATTAATATTGACGTAAGACACTGAAACAAACTTGGCTAAAATTCTTTTCGCGAAAAACAAGGGTTCCTACGTATCGTTCGAATTGTTTTACTTTGGTTAGTAGCAAAAATAGTCAAATTGCTACTTTTTGACATGCGTTTTGTACGAAAACTATTAAACCGAAAACTATTTTACTTGTGGGAAATTACTGTTAATGTAACATGTAAGAGGTGAACAGTGTTTGGTAAAATTTAGAATTTTTCGGTGCATACCACCTTAAGGTCGTCTGAGTTAGGAAGGCAGCTGTGAAGACGGTATATGCTCAACCGTGTGACGTGACAGTAGCTTAGTCGAGTGAAAAGTTCAGTGGATGAAAAGACGGCGCTTAGCGATTATAGTCGTGTATGCTAGTCACGGCGTCTCGCGGAGATGTGCAGCGATGCCTTCGTGCGCGCACGCCGTGCCGACCACGTCAACACAGCCCCAAGTCTGTAGAGACACATAGCAAACATAGGCGTGTATCGACCACTGCCGGATTCTGCCGCTGGCACCAGGGACAGATATAGGCTTTCCTTCGCCCGGGACCAGAATTGTGATTTGCTCCCCCCTTCCTTACCCACACCACACCTTTTCCCATCAGTCCAATCAACCCAACAGTAATAAACGTATCTTGCATACGTTGTTTTGCGCTCGCGTAAATAACAGTATAAAATCTTAGTAGAAATACAGGATGTCCCATATATCTTGGGACCATTGACATGGTCTGGTGTGACTTAATCAATTGTAAATGTACATCTTTTTTTGTTGCAGATGAATCCTTGATGTTTGGAAATTCTTTGAGATGGAGCAGTGGAGTGTTTCACAACGAACCAAAATTAAAACATAAAACCTGTACTTACCAGCTACCATTAGCACTGTTTAAAGTGTGCATTCTAATTTAAAATATTGTATTTATAACATATGAAATTCAAGGTTAACAAAAATTCAAAACTGGTCAAAGTCTAAATATTGGTAGATATTGTATAGTTCTTACGCTCGTTTACATTTCATTCTCAAGTAAAAATTTTCGGCCCCATCATCGCCCCCTCTAATCCGGAGCTCGTGGCAGTATGTCCCCCCTGCCCCTCCCCTCGTGATTAGTTGAGACTGGCACGACGCGAAACACGCGTGCACACGACATTCCGTTGCGCATTCACTGGCGCATCTGTGTACGACTGAAGGGCTTTACGACGCTGCGACAGCGACACATACGACTGTGATGGAACGCGCTCTAACGCAGAAGTGACTGTCTCTTGTGGAGAGCAAGAAAAATTAAAAATTTGTAAATGAACTAGCTCGACAAGGAGGAAGAAGGATACCATTGAAAAAAAAAAAATTAATAAATATTTTGGACATACGTCATTGCATCAAATGGCGTGTCATAGAAAACCATAGAACACACACAAACAGACAAGTAAACAAACAAAATGACTTTGTTTACAACTGGCAAACATACTGTAGGTAAACAAATATAATTCCACAAGGAATTCAGTCAGTGGGTTACAAGCGAAAAAATGAACACAAACTAGCACCCAGGCGCCGAAAATCAAACCCAGGAAAAATAAATAAATAATACACGGAAATCCACAAAAGGAATTCCATCAGTAAGCTCGGATCAACAGACAAAAAAAATTATAACATCGAACAGATAAAACGAAACGAACAACAAAACAGCTGGATGTAGACGACACAGCAGAAACACAGACACCTTGAGGAAAGCGAACGAGTACGAATAACACAGTTATTGTAGACAGTGAGACAACGAAAAAACAGACGAACACAATGGTCTCCGTGCGACAAGACAAATATCAATATATCGGAGACTGCAATCTGTCTCCGTCTTCAGACACACGCACAGTCTAGTTTTCTGTGACACACCATTTGCTGCAATGGCGTATGTCCAAATTATATCATTAGTTTGTAACTCGTCCTCGTTGCAAGAATCGTCCAAAATTACATCTAAACTATTGTAAATAAACAACAGAATGGAACGTAGATGTGGAAGGAAAACGATTTCCCTCTTATCCTCTTATTGTTTTCCATTATAGGCCATCATGACTTCCATAAAAAAAAACCATAAAAACGCACCATTTCATGTCTTCATTTGTTTTATTTAGCTTCCATTTTCGGTAACAAAGCGGCCACTGTCCCAGTATTGTAGAAACGAGCGGGATAATTTCGCATAGAGCTATGAAATATCGCCGGCGCTTGCGATGCGAACTTGCGCTGCGATATTTTACCAAGACAAGTAACATAGTAACTGTAAACGGTTTTTGAAGAAACATGAACGGAAAATACAGAAACGATAATCTGTTCTTGCTCGCATCAGTTTAAATAAATACCAAACAGAAAACAGATGCTAATTTTCTATCGAAAAATTAATAAAACACAAATATATTAGTTTCTTTTCAACGAACTTACACAATAGAGCACATTAATTTAAAAAGCTAGTATTTTTTAAATATAATTTAATATTATAAAATTTATTTTGAACCTGAAAAATAGTTACGTGAGTGTTAAAATTAAAACAACTTTTCTTCTTCTTTGTATCTGTCGCCAGCAATAAGCGTCAAATCCAATGTCAGCCGCTCGTGCGATGTCCCCGATGTCCGTCGCTAGCGTCAAGGCTCTGATTGGCCGACGCTCGTCGCTGAGCGTTACGTCGCTCTATTGTGAAAACAACTTAAAAAGGAAATCACAATTGAGCTTCGCGGTGCCGCGGCGAATGACATTAGCTAATCAGAGCTTTGACGCTGCCGGCGAGCTTTGCAGCTGTCACAACCGTTGTGTTTCGTGGTGTCGGGCGCTAGAGTGGAAAAGAAAAAGAAGAAGAAAGTTTTGTAAACATTGCAACCACCATATTTTAACAGATAATATGTAAATATGATCTGTATACAGTAAACCTACTTATATAAAATAAATAGAACATGTAGGCTTCAGTAAATGTTTTCGTTTCGTCAGATTTAATAAGCAGGAATAAATATTTATATTACAGGTTTCAAATGTTCTGTTTTTTTTACTTCCTATCGGTATTTACTTCGTAGCAATAATATTAATAATAACTGAATAATTCAATTTTACGACGAATTTTTATTGTATATTCCGTCACTAATTCACGTTACGTATTCCATATTTAAAATTCTTTACCCCTGAGCCAAACCACAGAATAGTTAGGAATACAGAAGTGAAATAGCCAGTAGAACGGCGAACTCAGTCACACACGCCAGCAAAATGGCTTCCCTGGCCAGCAACATGGCGGAAACGCCTACTGCCAATCAGCGTAAGGCAGCTAGTCTGCTACCCGGCAGCCAAGCCAATAGGAAACATGTAGTAACATGCAGGAACCAACCATACACGGGGCTGGCATCAACAACCTCGGGCAGCCAATAAGCGGCGAAGTTCGCCTGTATCAAACGAGCCGCCTCGTAATTTCACGTCTGTATTACTATTTAGTCTGTGGCCAAACGGTATCGACGATCGTCTGCGATATTTTGTCATTCTGTTGTGAATTCCTCTTTAGGTTAACTCTATTATAGGCTAGAAACTTCAATGTTATTACTTTGGCAAGAGGCAGTTTCTGCAGCTTGTTGCGTAAACTACCAATCACAGTGCTTTCGCGAATGCGAAGTTAAATGAAGTTGATAATTTGAAATCCGAAATTGGTTTGTTTTTCACATAAAAACTAAACTAAGTGACTTCTCTTTTTTTCCAAGCATGGTTGAAGTTAATTATTGTACGGACTTGTATTCTATTAAACCCTTTAGCCATAACAGCGCAAATAGCGGCAAAACTTATGCTTTGTCAAACTCTCCCATAAAAAACACATGTATAGTACGATTGAAGCTTATTGTACGAACGTGTTTAAAAAACTAGGAAACATTTTATTTTTGTGTCCACGCAAGCATTCACTTTGCGAGCATACGTACGTGACTGAGTTAGTTTACTCTCTACTTATTACGTAGGTATGCTAAGTGTTGGTCTTAAGACCTATATGTTAAGTGCTAACCAAAATGTCTTTAATTCTATGTGCTGGTTGTGTATCCAACTGTAAGAAAGAAATACTTAATTCAATTTAAAGGTTTTTTATTTAACATACGTCCTATAATTATCGCAAATTAACGCTAAGCTCCATCTATATATGGCGTGTTTTATTAATATTTACAAATTATTAGAATGTTTTAACATTTGTGGCTTATTTTCTAAATAGGTAGGTCAACGTGTTTTGCTTACAGAGGTAAATTTATGTAAAATATATGTATATTATTTATTAGCACAACATGATTGTTTAGAAGGATTCCCAACGGTTTTTCAACTGTCGTTTCTTTTACTTTCTGGATGCAATGAGTATGGGCCACTTTGCAAAAGTGTGACTGTAAAGACAGAATTTAAAAGAGTTGACTTTGTTTATTTAGTTCTGAAGCTCTTAATGTGCCATACTATTTTGCCAAAATGTTTCTCTAACAAAAAAGTGGTTCACTTTAGATTCATCGTGGTTGTGTAATAGTATTCCAGAATACTCACGTACTTGTGTACATACGTACGTTTAGTGTGGTTGTGAATCCGCTTGTTAAGTATACGACGTAATATTGGCGTGGAAAGTTTTTTAAATTCCTTACGATATGTGGTCAGGAAAAGTTATTTCGCAATAAAATTAGTTAATATCAGTGTATGACAATATTTCTCTGTAACTCACGTAATAAGGCATTGGAAGATTATATTTTACTCTTGAGTATTTACATAGTGTGAATGTACAGTGAAGTTACAGAATGATTTTATGATGCGTGCTGTTTTCTTTTTTGACAAGTTTTCACGTTACGCGTGGAAGATTGTGGACAACGCTTGATAACGGAACGACGTTAGGGCTAGGTTTACACGTATTCGCATCGGTGCGAGCAACGGAACACATTTATAGTTTCTATAGCTCCTTCCACTACTGATAGAGACCAGGAGAATTCGCGTGTTCACTGACATTAGGCTAGCCTCCAAGAATATCTATGTATTCAAGCAGATATCAGTAGGGCCCGGTAGTTTTCGCGAAAAGATTTCTGCCCCACTTTGTTTCAGTGCCTTACGTGCGCACCTGCATCTCTGCTTTGTGGTCAGTGATTGGATGCCGTAACATATAACGTCTAGAGGTTAAACCCGCAAATGACATACGTGTTTGTCACGCTTATCTATAGAACCACGATTTTATGGTGAAAAGATTTTTGCAACATTTGGTTTCGATGCGTTATGTGCACGTCTACAGCTCTGCTACATCGTCTGTGATTGGATGATATTACTCTCACTTGCCTTGGCAAATTATAGACGTACAGACTCACAATAATCTTATTCTGATTGGTGCAGTCAAATGAGAAACGTGTCTGAACAAAGACACGCTGCCAATGACCTTGAAACAGAACTGCCGATGTGCACGTGAGTCACTGATACAAAGTGGGGCAAAAATCTTTTCGCGACAAAATCGTGGCCCTACTTGTCTATGTACTGATTGGCACAGTCAAATGAATAATGACTCTGCACAAAAACACTCTGCCAATCATCATGAAGTTGAGCTGCAGGTGTACACGTAAGACACTGAAACAAAGTGGGGCAAAAATCTTTTCGCGAAAACTACCGGGCCCTAGATATCAGCTGATCGCTGACACAGTGATACCACATGGTTAGGCCAGCGTTTATTAACTTCTTTATTATTGGCTCAGCGCTCTTCAGGAGTTGTCAAATAAATCGAGAGAGACATTTATTGATAGGGTCATGAACATTTCGCGACAATAATTTTGCCCCAGTTTGTTTCAGTGTCTTGCGTGCACACGTGCAGCTTTGCTTCATGGTTAGAGATGATGGTTTATCGCGGGAAAAGTTGACTGTTTGATGGATTTCAATACACGTCCAGCTTACCAGAAGATTACTGGCTTCAGCTTGTACGTGGAGCTGTTGCCCTATTTGACTGAGCCAATAAGAATCCCGATATTGTAATATTTGATGTCTGCAGACAGCTACGTTGTGTCAGTGTTTTCAAGACTATCTTGGCACAAAACATTTTCGTGATATACCATCATCTCTATTCATGGTTATTGCCAGTGTGCCTTCGTGAAGTGACGTCTCTCATTTGACTGCGCCGATCACAACAAGGTTACAGCAACACCACACGTCTGTAATTTGCGAGTGGAACCCCACGACACGTGAGAGTTAAAACATCCAATCACTGACCTTGAAGCACAACTGCAGATGTGCACGTAAGGCACTGAAACAAACTGAGGCAAAATTATTTCCGCGAAAAGTTCATGGCCCTAATTATTGAGAAACTGCCACGAGTTAACAGTTGTTTGAAATCGACCTCGTACCCAGAAGAAAACGTGAATTTCTCATGTCCTTATATCTAGGGACCCTGGTTTTTCGCGTAAAGAATTTTGCCCCACTTTGTTTCAGTGCCTTATACGTGCACATATGCAGTTCTGCTTCGTGGTCAGTGATAGTATATTATAACTCTCTCGAACCTTGGGATTCTACCGGCAAATCACAGCCGTGAGGTGTTGCAGTGACTTTATTGTAATTGGCTCAGACAAATAATACACGGCTCTTCATATAGACACGCTGCCAATAATCGTGAAACAGAACTGCATGTGTGCACGTAAGGCACTGAAACAAAGTGGGGCAAAATTCTTTTCGCGAAAAACCAGGTTCCCTACGCTGAAAGAAAAGTATTGTTGTAGTTACCATACTTCTGCTGAAATAGGGACATCAGCCTAGTTTGGTTGTCAGGACAGTATGAATTGTTGACAATCAAGTTGGGATGTTGTCCCTATTTCAACAGAAGTATGGTAACTACAATAATACTTTTCATACAGTGTACCTGTAACTATTGAGAACGAGACATGCAAACTCGTTTTATTTTGTGACAGATTAGAATCCACTAGTCTATGCCCACCTGAACACACTCGGTGACTTCATTGACTCCGAAAACATTGTATCTTTGTTTGCCCTCATTACAGGATAGTGCGTATGTATTTTGCAGTTGATCTTATGTTAATGGCGCCGCCTATTTGAACGTTAGAAGCTCTGGCGTGACTGAGACAACAGCATGTTGAATTTAAAACGTGCGTCAAATACCTAGGGAACTAAAAAAAAATCTCGTTTTCTTTTGGGCGCAAGGTAGAATTCAAACAACTGTAAGTTGTGATCTTTGAAAGATATGATGACGGGAACAGTGACGGCTCGGGGGTTGTTACCAGCGGGGCTGCAGATAGTCGGAACTGTACACTCTTGACGAACGCGCCGTGGACCAACGACCATGAAATATTTGCCGGCGACTAGATGTGTTGTGACCACTCAGTAGTAAGAGGCACCTGCACATCAGCGTGTCAGTGGCTGTAGAGTCAACCAGCGCACAACCCTGCACAGCTCTTGGCAACTGCAGCCCTACCTGGCAACAACTCACGAGCCGCCACTGGAAGGGAACAGATTCCATTTCCCGAAACGTCATTCTACTGTCCGTCTGGAAAAACTACTGTGTTTTGTTTCGTCTCATCGTTGTGTCGTTTGTTGTTTTCCTGTTCGTGTCTGATCTGCCTTGGTGATGTCTCGGGTTTCTTTTGGTTTCCTTATTTTCGTTTATTATCTGTTTGTCCTTGTTTTATATGACACAATTCAATTTTTTAAATGTTTCGTTGTGTATGTATCCTGTTAAAAAGCATACTCTGCTCATTTAGGTTTTTATATTATCTTTAGTTTTCTTTGAAAGCCATTTATTTCGCAATGCAGTATGTCAAATCAACTAAATCCAGTCACATTCTCACTTGGTCTTAGACTTATTTGACAACTCCTCGAGGGCGATGATCCGATAATAAAGAAGCAAACTAAATGCAGGCCCACTAGTGTGTGTCCGAGAGCAGCCAATGAAGAGTTGCTGCTTGGTTCAGTAAGCACATATTGTTGGAGGTTAGCCTACAGGTCAGTGAACCCAAGAATTTTTCCTATCCCTACAAATACCGCATAGCCGTAACTAATCAAGCGCTGAAATATAGCGTGCAAGATTCCCGCTGATACAATTTTATATGGGACTTCCAGTAAAACACTTTATTTTTATCTTACGCTACTAAAGGTAAAGTTTCGCTTTACAGGTCTGTATTATTCATAGGCTCCTGACGATGAATACACATAACGTGGCCGTCTACCCCACGCTTCAAATGCGTGGCAGTGTGTTCGTAAACAGGTTTTTTTTCTACGAGAATATTCCACGTGTGCCCATTGTGCCAACGTACGAAAAGAAAACAAACTTCAAACAAAGTCGGAACCTCATTGTTAAGACACTATACTTATTAAAAACACTGTTTCTAAGCCCTCCAACATATCTAAAAACGACCTTTTCAGACTCCCGTACTTCAAAATGTACTAACTGAATGTATGTGAAACCTACATTGAGACCTGCACTGACCTTAGTTGCAGACTTTCCACCAATAAAAGTATATGGTCACCGCTTAGTGTCCCAAAGTAAATACTGTTGGGCGGGAACCTTGCACGCTAGTTCAGCGCTTGGTTCGTTGAGGCGACGCGGCATTTGATGCCGGCGCTTTTGAGCCTCTCACGCGAGGGTAGGCGGCACTCTTAAGCAAAAATCGCGGTGAAAAGTTCAAATGCGGCCTTTTACACGCTCAAGTAAATGCTAACTAGAAACTAAAGTAGTGCGTGGCAAATAAATAGGTCTGTGTACGGGTACTTAAGTGTTTTTCATAGCCTAACCGCGTGACAAAACGTGGAATAGTTTCCTAATAAAGTTAGATTGGTAAACGTCTGCACGCCACTTCACGATCCTGTATGCGATGTCCTGAATTGTTGAAAATGTCGTTCAGTGAGCGAGTGAATAGGTTTTGGTCAGCGCTAACATCGAGGTCTTCAGCGCTGGTGAGGGGTGACATGATGTGAGTATGGAGCAGCGCCGGAATGAATGGGCGGGGGAAACGGGATGTCCCGAGAAAACCCGCCGACCAGCGGCATCGTCCTGCACGATTCCCACATGCAAAACTCCGAGGACCGACCCCGCCGGGAATCAAACCCGGATCGCCTTGGTGGTAGGCGAGAGGTCTGATCTCTCGGCCACCGCAGCCCCTCGTTCAGGCGTAACGTACAAATTGTCTACCAATAGCGGAAGTCAGATGAGCACACAGGTACTTTGGAGACAAATCTACTGTCAGATAATAACTCGAAATTTGTAGGTTCCTAAGTCAATACCCCTGAAAAATAAAGCAATGACCGTTGGATGAAAAAAAATTAAATTATCTTTAGAAATGGAAATTTGGCGCTTTCATTACGTGTTTTTACTACAGAAAGCCAACGTCGAAGGCGTACATATTTCGAAAATTAAAACACAACAGCACATTTATCATGTCTGTTAATATTAAACAATAAAGCAACGACATCTCTGTATGCTATTTAATGAGTTCACTCACGAATGTTTCACTAACGCTCGAATAAATTGACAAGGTTTGCGTCTACATTCGAGCTACATTTGTTCTAGTTTTAATAACATAGCAGTGCTACGTAGCAGAACGATACACGTAGATCGTCGACGATAATTTAAACACTTCTGAAATCAACTTTAAAAAAAATTACTGTACGTCACTGCATGTCTTTAACACAACATTAACCAATGTTGCCTCACAACGTGTCTAGTTGGTTTCTAGCTCTGGTGCAACAATCTTGAATAAACATTACATAAAACGGCCCTATTTGTATTCTTTTGTCATTAATAAACATATTATAGCAACTAACTTAGGATTGTAAGGACTGCCCAATTTTGTTGGATTTACAATAGCGCGTCGGACGCGACGAAATGGGTACGATGCAAATAAAATAACTGGCCAGCCAATCAGCGTTGAGGGTTCTATAACGTCAGTACGACAAAAATCGTGGACGCGACACGATTACCGAATACACAGTGTCTATATTCTACTCGCGTTGCGGACGTTAAAAACTGAAAAACAGATTTCAATTCTGTGCCCAAATGTTTGTAAAACTGGCAAGTTGGTATAGTAAATTGCATTTAATTGATTTACGAGAGATATTTGCTCGTTATTATAAGCAAACCTTAACCTTGGGCAAACGTGTAATTGTTCCTTTATTTTCACACAAGTGGAATACAAGTGGGTATTGAAAATATAGATCAAAGAAATTGAAAAATAAAGAAGTAATGGAACGTCTGTGGTTGTCGTACAAGAGGTTAGTATGTAGTGACAAGAAACTATTTACCGTGAATATATATATTTTTAGTGGGTGTCGTGCAGCTGACTAACTAGTGTTCGCTATAACGAGCAATTTTAGAGTCGCGTTATAGAGTCAATCGCGCTTTTGTGAATCCGTTATTAAACTTACTACATGTCGACAGAAAGTGAAAAATGTGTCTTCTCTCTCCGCCTGCACGCTGTTATTTGCTACAATTCAAAATTTACCGAGTTACCACTTCGTGTACGTTGTTCAGTAAATTCATAGGTATTGTAATTTCGAGGCAAAGAAAGCTACGAACGATTCAGTGCATCGAAGTACTGTTATTTCTTTCTCTTGATAAGGTCAGTTATATTTTACAGTCCGCCTAGTATTTTTTACACGGTTAACATATTTTAATGTTGATCAGCACTAATTTATAACGGTAAAAATAAAAATATAAACAGCTATAACACGATGTTAACGCCCGTGTATTTTAGTTAGTACTAGTAAGTTATAACTTTTAAATATTATGAGTGTATTTTTTTGTAAAATAAGTTTGTAACACTTGCGAAATCTATTTAAAAACATTTTATGGGAATATTCAAATAAAGACACGTAGCGTTGTTTAAATTCACGTGCAGCTGAAACGTACAAACTTTTTGAAAATATCAATTGAAAATGGCTTTCAAAAATACTAATATTACCGTGAACTATATATAGAAATAAGCAAATATCGTTTACACAAAACATATTACTACATTCTTATTTATTCTTTGCAAATAGTCAATTGCCACTGAATTTACCTTTCAAAGGTTTAAAACATTATACTTTACCACATATTTTATGTATCCTCCATTAGAAAGAAAATATGCAGTCAATACGTAATATAAAATACTTTAGTTTAGTATTGTGTAAGCGCCTAACATATCAAGTAATGTCGCAAAAATAATTTACGTTGATGTAAGTGTAAAGCATAAAGTAAAAATGCATATAACCTGATATTGCAAGTGTTTAAAGTGTAAATTTTATTTGACGTACTATATTCATAACAATATATTAGTGTTCACGGTTAACTGAAACACAAGACCCAAAGATGAATTGGACTAGATTTACTTGTTGTACATTGATACATTTTAAAACTTACAAAATTATTTGATAGGATACAGGAACTAGACGTATTTGAAATGTTGTACTACATATGCATACTTAATGTCCAATACACACGTTATAATACTATTATACATATTTAAATTATGTATACGTAATGTATAATTGAAACGTAGCCCTTTTAGTAGTAGTAGAATGAATCGACAAAATCTTCAAACTAGAAGTTAGAATGTAACTCAAGTTCAACATGAAGATGCTGAGGTGTGTGAGGCGCTGTTTTATCTTGTTTTTAAGGAACATTAAGAATTTCTCTGTTCGCATGAGTTCTTTCCGTAAGATGCTTCGGATATGCATCCTCCAGGCGATTTTTATAAAAGAGGTTTAACAGTTTTGCTAGTGTTGCTGCGGTCATTGATGGTGCTCAGTCAAGAGCATGGTATTTAAAACTGCACGCTTCAATTATATATGCAGTCTTGTCATCGCTTATCATTGTCTTACTAGTAGGTGTTAGCTTAACTGTGTTGCCAGATGTTTAGGACCTCTATACTAAACAATTTTTTGACAAGCGTCGTTGCGAGCGAATGTTGTAAATTATAGAAAACCCCTAAATAAAACAAAAAAAAAAATAGAAAAATATGTTTTAGGTGTTGTCATCAAATACATACATACAATTCCGGAAAAGAATAAGCCTATGGGGTAACAAAAAGACGTCCCGAAAAGAAAAAAAATAGATCAATAACATTGTAAATTAAATCCGAAAAACATAGTTGTATCAATTAAGACGGCACAAAAACAAAGGAACAATAACATAAAACAACGTAGTAAGGTGTATATAAAATGGCGACACATATGGACGAGGAGAAGGTAGACAACAAATGACAAGAGACACTAATGAAAAGCGGCATGCTTCATTCGACAACAAATGCTAGGTTCCCGTCTTCAGACACATGTACGTGTAGACTGAGGAACTCCAGCAGACGGACTGACTTCGTCTGTTCTTGACTAGCTATACTGATTTTCCATGCAATACCCAAACGATGCGCTCATGTCCTGTAAGTAGGGACCCCTGATTTTCGAGAAAAGATTTTTGCCCCACTTTGCTTTAGTGGCTAATGTACACACCTGTAACTCTGCTCCGATTGGATGTTTTCAACTCTCAGCGTCTTGAGGTCTTGTCTGCTAATCACAGACGTGTGGTGTTTCACTATCCTTGTTCTGGTTGGCACAGCATAATAAGCGACGAAAACACGCTGCCAATAACCTCGAAGCAGAGCTGCAAGTGTGAACGCAAAACGTTGAAACAAAGTGGGGCAAAAATCTTTTCACGAATATCAGGGGTCCCTACCTGTAAGGCATTGAAATAAGTTATACTGTCTATACTGCACTGAACCTGCGTCTAACTCTCGTAGGATACTCATCACCCCCACACTATCACCCACATTTCGGATTCATCTGGCAGTAGCCTAGATTACTCAGTCTTATACACGCTCTGGATACAGTCGATTATTCATTGCCTTACAACATTACAAGCGATAGCTCTATGAATCATTTCCTTATTTACTACTGGCTTGCAGTTGTCAAGTGCGTTTCGTGACAGCCGCCAGCTAATCACACACGTGATTATGAAGTATATATTTTGGCGTTCAACCTCACCTGGAATGTATTTGCGAAATTGACGTACCTCTACCGATCACTGACCATGCAGCAGAGCTGCAGATGTGCACATAAGGCACAGAAACCACTTGATGCAAAAATATTTTCGCCATTAAATTGTGGCTCTAGTGATAGTTAAAATAAATAAACTCCGACTATGAAGTAGAACTGCAGATGTGCTCATAAGGTACTGGAACAAACTGGAGCAAAATAATTTTCACGAGAATTGTATGGCCCTTATAATTAGTCGAGACCTGCAAAATTCGCGTTAGTATTCGGTGACAGGCTGGAATTCACTGGCCTATACTCACTAATAACAACACTCCGTGACGATATTAGCTCCGAGCCTTCGTATCGTTGCGTACCCGCATTACAGGACAGTGTGCATTTTACTACTGACCTCGTTTCACTGGTTGAAAAAGTGTTGTGGGCGCATCACACAAAGTGTCGACCAACAACAGAAATAGGGACCTGCAAAATTCGCGTTTTCTTTTACGCACACGCTAGAATTCCGGCAACAATAAGTTCGTGTCACTTTCGCAATTGGCCGTTGACTTATTTCACATCCTCTGGAAGTCTCTGCTGATGTCTGCTAGAATACACAGATAATCTTGGTCAGTGAACCCGCGAATTTTTCCGGTCTCTAAACCGAAGTCAGATTAGCACACAATACCTTGGAGTCCAGGCTGCTGCCGGATAATAATGAGAATTTTGCAGGTCTCTAATAATTAGTGTAGACCCGGAAATATCGCGGGTTCAACGACCAGCCGGCTGGACTGCACAGTCCTGTGTACACTATGTCCTCAGTTACTTGTACATTGTCTGCTGCTCCAGTGAGTGGTAATCCAGGAGTGTTATACTACAGATTTGCGGTCGTTTCATTATCCTCAAGGACGATATACAATGACCGAATCGAGAAAATAATTCTTACGAACATGACTTTAAAATCTAACTCATGCTCAAACGAATCCGCGAAATAAATAAGCTTATTATTTCGTGAAAAGCTACACCTAAAAGCCCTGCAATCTCTTAATATAATCTGTGGGCTAATTGGGTACGAGTCCTTTATGTGATGACTGAGGACCCCTGATTTTCGCGAAAAGATTTTTGCCCCAGTGGCTAATGTACACACCTGTAACTATGCTCCGGGGTCGTTGATTGGATGTTTTCAACTCTCAGCGTCTTGAGGTCTTGTCTGCTAATCACAGACGTGTGGTGTCTCACTATCCTTGCTCTGGTTGGCACAGCATAACAAGCGACAAAAACACGCTGCAAATAACCTCGAAGCAGAGCTGCAGGTGTGCACGCAAAACGTTGAAACAAAGTGGGGCAAAAATCTTTTCATGAATATCAGGGGTCCCTTGTGAAGACAGTTACGTGTGTAAACTCTTTACATGATATTTGTCTCTGCACAGTTGGACCTGTAACTATTGGATAGTCGCGATATCTGCGGCCGGCCACGACATTGTCGAACAGTGAAATACGTTGAACGAACATATGACAGCTTGCAGTCTATTCTGCTGTCAGATAATGAGTAAAATTTGAAACTTTAGTAAACATTGTGTAATTTCTTTTCCTCTCAATCACCTTTCGTTCATAAATTAAATTTTTCCCCGCCGTCTCTTACCCAACGTCCTGCTCCTCTTAACACATTCCCCCTGCATAAGTTTTCCTTAGATCCAGCCCTGTTAGCGCCTGGAGGCTAAAACGATACGTGCATACTTCACCCTTAGCGCACTTTAAAACAACTACCTAGACATAGGCGGTTCGGGATAAAGTGAGCACTAAAAAACCCTGTTAAATTTATATTTTAATCCAGTTTGTATCTTTCTGCGCACAACCACTAACTACGGGAAATTTCTAACATCTCTGGACATGTTACTTGATGTTTGCGCGCGGTAGATAAATTGTGCAGTCGGTAGGATCCTAAATAATTTTATTTAAAAAAAAGTTTATTAATTATATAAAATACAAACAAAAGTATGAGGATTTTAGGTTATTGTATTTAAGCATTGCTGTATTTAAGTAGGGAAAATACACGGAACTATATTCGGTTAATCGCTGCCAACCATACACGCATTAAGGGAACTATCATTAATGTTGAATTATATGTAGTAACGGCTAGTGATATTATTCATAGGTTAAATTTTTAGTGTTCACTTTATTCCGAACGACCTATAATAATGTGACACTTCAGCGTGCAAGTAATGCAAATGAGTGAGTGATAGATTTTGGTCATGGCTTAACATTGAGGTCTTGAGCGCTGGCGAGGAGTGACATGAGGTGAGTATGGAGCAGCGCCGGAATGAGAGGATAGGGGAAGCGGGAGATCTCGAGAAAATCCGATGACCAACGGCATGCCCAGCACGATTTCTATGCGCGAAATTCCAGGGACCTACCCAGCCGGGAATCGAACCAGAATCGCCTTGGTGGGAGGTGAATAGTCTGACCATTCGGTCACCGCGTCTCCCCAATAATGGAAATGTTGTTTACTGTTATTGTATAGGGTAAACCAACCATATATCGTGGTATAACTGAATATGTGATGAACTACTTCGTGGGCTTCACAATATAGGGATGGCTCTGTACACCTAGTTCAATAGGTCACCAACAGATAGCAGGCATGTGTAGTTTTCGGCAATAAATGACCAATGTATCAAATATAAGATCGCAGTTAAAATTGTATGACATATGTCTGTTATTGAAGTTAGAATCCATAGTTTCATGAAGTAGGGTAGGTTCACCCAAGTATGGGAACATCATCGTACACTTGAGAGTAAAAAACACGTATAGGAAATCTGCCATTAATGTTTGGGAAACAATTTTACTATATCTACATTCTTGGCACTCCTATACATCGGTAGGGTAAGTTGACAGATAATTTTTTTTTCATTGCGCTTTAGCAGCTGCAGACACGGATCAGCAACGTAATTCAAGGGCGGGGTAACTGGAGAACCTCGAGAAAACATGCCGGACGGTGACAACGCCCGCCACGTTTCCCTCGTGTGAAATGTGACAGAGACTACACAAGGTGATTGAGATAGCTGTGTGTGAAACCGTACCAGACGTTAATGTCAAGGGCATTGGCCGAAGTTTCCCGGCTTTCTACAGAATTATTATTTTTAACACAGACGAGAGCTGATGCCGTAAAATTGCTCGTAACTTCGTTGCAAATCGGTTTTACTATGCAATGTAATTTTTAGAGACAAATGCTACAAATATTTTATGTAATCTATCAGTTAAAAAATATATTTAGTTTATTATATAATTAGGTATCACCATGCTTTATTTTGTCTCCGTAAAATCACAGTTCGTAGCTGAAACCAGTATAACAAAGATACAGATATAGTGCACTGTATCGACTCCCGTTTACGCTTAAAATAACACTATCGTAAAAATATAGAAATTCTAACCCAAGCCCGTAAGTGTTAGTCCATGTTAAGAGATTTAAACATTGGAATGTTATTAAGCATTACGAATTAAGCAGTAGAACTTACATATAAATCTCATAACAATACCGTATGGTGGGTGTACCTGAGGGCTTGATTCACACACGAGCTTAAAAGTTGGAACTAGGCAAAATGAATGGCCTACGTAAAATTGAAAATAGTTCAAAATAGTAACATTGTTAGTGTGTAATTTAAATTTTGGTGAGTCTCGGCTTACTTCCTAAGTCTACATACGAACTGCTTAAGTTTGATGACTGCTAGCCCTGTTAGTAACGCCATGACTTTGTCGCAAAAAGATTTTTGCAACATTCTGTTTCAATGTTTCATGTGTAGGGACCACTGGTTTTCACGAAAAAAAAATTGCAAAAACTTGTTTCAGTGACTTATGTGCACACCTGCAGCTCTGCGTCAAGGTTATTAGCAGCGTGTTGTTATACAAAGACGTCTTTCGTCTGACAGCATCGGTCAGAGCAAAGTTATTGCAACACGACACATCTGTGATTTACGAGTAGAAGAGAGTTAAAACATCCAATCACTAATAATGAGGCAGAGATGAAGAAATGTAAGTAAAACACTGAAACAAGTTGTTGCAAATTTCTTTTCGCGCAAATCATGTGTTCCTAGTCATCTGCAATTAGGCTACTTTGCATCGTGGTTATTGGCAGCATGTCTTTGTCTTTCATTTGACTGCACCAATTAGTATAATGCTATTGTGGCATCATTAGGGCCACGATTTCGTCGCGAAAAGATTTTTGCCCCACTTTGTTTCAGTGACTCACGTGCACATCGGCAGTTCTGTTTCAATGTTATTGGCAGCGTGTCTTTGTTCAGGCACGTTTCTCATTTGACTGCACCAATCAGAATAAGATTATTGTGAGTCTGCACGTCTATAATTTGACAAAGCCAGTGAGAGTAAAATAATCCAATCATTGACGATATAGCAGAGCTGCAGGTGTGCACATGACGCATCGAAACCAAATGTTGCAAAAATCTTTTCGCCATAAAATCGTGGCTCTAGGCATCATACGTCTGTGGATTGCCAGTAGAACCCCAAGACAAATGAGAGTTAATACATCCAACCACTCACCATGAAACACGGGTGCAGACGTGCACATATGACATTGAAACAACACTGTGCAAAGATCTTTTCACCACAAAGTTGTGGCTCTACTCATTAGCCTTGGTTTATAATCGAAGTCCTCGGTTTATAATCGAAGTCCTATTAAGTATTAAATAAACGCTTCGCACAGCTTCACTGAAAATTATGTGCACCCTTAGGTATCCGAACACGAATTTCACGTTTACAATTTGTCGATTGCTAACGATTATTACACCCTATTTTTTTTGTAAAAATTTTAAGAGCCTTGATTGTAGTTTTAGAAACCTACGAAGCAGTACGAATATGTTCTTGTAAAGTAATTTGTTCATTTAGTTACAAGGATTTTCTTTTTACGAAACTAACGAAAATGTGTAGTTAACAAAAATCAAAGGTATGTCGAAAATTATATTGGTATTCTCAAATCACAACCTCTGGTGTGCGTTTTGCTGAAATTACGAGAATATTTACGTAAGTTATGTGCTGCAAAATTGAAACCAGTTAAGTTCTTAAACGGCACACCAAATATAAACGAACAGAAAAATGAGCAGTTACTTAAGTTACGGTGCTCTAGGTCCATTACTGCGCGACCAATGTTCGCAAGGATTCGGTGTTGAGACAAGCAACACCGACAATTTTTTTCTAAAAATAACAAAACTAAAATAGTTTTGTTTGTATTTTTTGTCAATTAAATAAGTTAACTTTCATTGTCAGAATATAATTGCTGTTCAAATTTCATTTTTAACTTATTGCAAGTATGAAACATTCCCTAAGGCTCCACTGTGTAGACACTTTAAACCATCTTGATTTTCTGGAAAAGCATAGTCAGTAAAGGCCTACTTAATGAGAGTTTTAAAGGCAAACGCAACGGGCCTAACATGCATGTTTTTCAGAAGAGAAATGTCGACATCAGGCAAACTTACACTGTACAAACTATAAATATCGTGCGAGGACGGTACCGAGCCCAGAGGGTTTATTCTAAGTTTCTCGGCACGAAGTTTACGATCGTGAAGTTTCGATTCCGATCATATTTGGGAAGTTTGTAATTCTAAGTAAGAAATGGTGTCTCGAAAGCTTTCAATTGTCGTTATCAACGATCGAAATGTTTCGAGTGCTACTGTGCTGTCGACATCTGTTTCACGATCGGGAAGTCTAGTTAACAAACATGGCGGACGGAAATGTGAAGGTTACGTTTATTATAGATCGGCACAGTATTTATGAATCTCCGCTCTCTAAACGTCGTGCTTGATGTAATAACATTAGTGTTTCGTTAAAGTCATAGTTTGAAGTGCGGCAAAGAATTATTAACTCAGTATCTCACTTATTATAAACCACATTGCGGGCGAGGAGGGTGGCTCGATGCGTGTAAATATTATATGCACAATATGTTTCACATCCCCACTTATTAAACGTAATTAAACACTTCCATAGCTCGTACACAAATTAAAAATTATATTAACATAAATCTTTTTGTTAACTATAGCTATTTTAGACTACAGATAATATGTGCAGAGTAAGGTGTATGATTAGCATTTTGGCTTTGTAACCTAGAGGTGGTTATGTCTCGGTTCAAATCTTCTCAGGGTTTGTATTTTTTTATTAAGCTTATTATGGTAGAATAGATTTCAATATTCCAAAGTAATAACCATATTGTTTTTAAGTTGTATTTTTATGATACTGTAATGCCTGTAAAGAGCAAATTACGACATGCACATTTTAACTTAAGTATAGCAATATTTTACCGATGTATGCAATGAATTTTACTGTATCTTAAATAATATTCTAAGTGCTAAAGCTGTGCAAACTCTTAAGTATTTTACGCAATTCAAGTACTATTTTAAGTAGTAGATAGTGTTAGAGTGCTAATTCCTGCGAAATAATAATTTTGAAGTTCGATTCGTCACAAAAACGCGATATTTTTTAAAATATGTATTATAATATGTACGCTATATTCTAGCGTTGACGAGTCATAGTATACTAATTTTCGAAAGGTATTTCTATGATTTTTAAAAATTATTTTACGTTCTGTCATGTTAGTGTAACAATAAAATATTTCGCCAGTGGTTATACAGACTTTTTGTTCTTGCAGTATATTGGAGCTCTGACTATTTATTAAGACACACATATACATAATCGGCTTATTAAATTTTGTACGAAATGTTGTAATTTAATATTGTTCGGCGAGTTCCTAGCAGCCATTAATGTCGAGAGTTGTGCTGAAACGAAACATAGTGCCAACACACTACGCAGAAAATATCCCGTGCAAACAGTTTCGAAAATATTCTTTATTTTACTTAATAAGAATCCGAACATCAGCGAGTTACTTTCTTACCGACTAAAATATTTAAAAAGTTTAACTTACAAGAGTAATATTTACACCAAAAGTTATTTTTCATGTAACTTTTTCGTAGCAATTTCAAGTATTTATTTTTGTACAGTTGGTTGTTAACTGCGAGTTAAGATGGTTGAGAAAAATGCTAGAGGGGGAAGTCGATAACCCGAACTTTGCCGAAGTGAAGAGGTGACTTATCGACCATACACTTAGAATACCAATTTTGAGTGTTTTCTTTCTCGATCGTTTGAGGCGCGGTCTCGCGGGATCGAAATCGAAAGATTACGATTGACTTCTCGAGAAACTTAGAATAAAGTCCCAGAACGCATAGTCACTATTTGACGTCCGTGTGCATCTATTTACACTGAAGGATGACATAGAATGAAGCTCTACAATATAGAAGCGCCGGATTGAGAGGGAAAAAGGACGAAGGAAACGGTTGATCCCTGACATGCCGACACGATTTCCACATTCGAAAATCCGGTCATCGGCCTCGCCGGGGATCGAACCCGGATCGCCGTAAGTGGGAGGCGGGTTGTCTGACCATTCGGCAACCGCGGTCCCAGCGATGCCATGGCGTCTATGTATTCACATTAGCAGTAAGGAGAGCGAGATTTCCTTTATAAACCTCCTCGCTGGTGTCATCAACACCCACAACCACCCCGAGTCGAACTCTTTCTGGCCCGCTAACAATTGCGCGTAAAAATGTGGAAGTGGATCGGTGACGTAACGCGCTGACTTTCACTTTCATTTTTGTTGTCTCAGTTTTCTCTGACTGAAGCCATGTTCCAACATGCAATTTACTAATTAGTAGAGACATGCAAAATTCGCGTTATCATTTGATAATAGACTACACTTCACTTTCCTATACATAACACAGCGTAGTCTGCGTTTCAATTGGCCACGAACTTTTATGTGTCGTCATTTACGTGTGTTACGTCTTTACAGAGATTGGCATCTCTACCGTGCAAGCGTTCTCCGCGGCAAGTCACGACAATATCGGCCAACGGGAGACGTCGAACGAGTCTATAGTCACTTGGAGTCTAGTCAGCTGTCAGAAAATAACGCGAATTTTGCATGTCTCTACTAATTAGTAATTAAGTGTGGTTCAATGCAAACCCTGTTTGGGTTTCATATTTAACAAACTTTGTAACATACCGTCAAATGTGGATACTTCGATTGCAGAAAAACAATGACCGACTGAAGATATTTGTTTTAGGTTCATTTAATGAAGAAATAAATGCATATTATTAAGTATTTAAACCCTTAGACCCATTCAGATGTTTGCTATTTCTTCACCAAAAGACACCAAAGTCCTACTTACATAAAAGAACCCAAATTGTAGAAATGGATTACGATGATTCAAAAATAACTTCAGATCGGGAAACCATCAAAACGGTAGTACCACAGAGAAGTATATTAGGGCATTGACATAAACGACTTAACAGATAATATAAAATCTGAAAAAAAAAAAAATACTCTATTTGCAGACGACACCAGTCTTCTTTTAAAAGAGAGTAATCTTAATGCAATTGGAAACATCTCTGAATGTACTCTAACATTGCTGGAATAAGGGTTCCAAAAATAGGCTGATACTTAATTTTGACAAAACTCAGTTTATTCAGTTCAGCAAACGGGTAAACATGGACACCCTAGTCTTAGGTACACACAACAAAACAATAGACGAAACGTCTGAAGTGAAATTTCTGGGTTTAGGTACATATAGCCAAAAATCTGACATGGAAGGGCCACATTAAAAAACTTGAAAACAAACTTTCAACCACTTGATACATATTAAGAGCCCTTAAGTAAATTAAAGGTACCAAAATATTAAGAATGATATAGCCTACTGTGTCCGTTTCCATTCAATGATGATGAAGAATGGAATAGCGATTTGGGTAATCAGCGCAGAGTTACGGGGATTTTTCTCCTACGAAAGATAGCCCTACGTATTATTATAGGTGCGAAACCTAGAACCTTTATTCATAACCCTTCCTGTTTGAACATCTCGTACAAAATGTGATATAAATACAATTAAATTTGTGAAACCAAAATTAGCATATTACACATCCAATGTAAATACCGACCACAACACAAGATTTGCATATGAACTAATAGACATTCAATACATAAAGCACGTTTTTTGACAAAGGTATGTTTTATACGGGATTAAAGTTGTTTAATAAGCGACCAAAATAGTAACACATGCAAAAAAAAAGTAAAAAAAATTCAACTTAGTAATTTAAGTGCTGTTTGAGAAACCATGTTTTGCACTATAAAAGAAATTGAGATCTATATAGAATACTTACTTGTAAATTTTATGATGTAAGCATAGGACATGACAAGTAAATATTTCACTGCTTCTCTGATATATGCACATATAGGTAAGGTATTGGAAACATTGTCAAAAGGTATGCGTGAATGCTAATTCACATTGGTGGGGAGTTTTAAAAGCCAAATTATCTCACTATAATATGGATGAAAGTCTTCCTGTGTATATAGTATAAAAATGAAATACTGTAGTGTTCGTAATTTGTATCGTGTTCTATATTGATGTAGTTAACACCATGCGAGTTGATGTGTTCTGTCCAACAACAAAATTATGAGCCCCATATTCACAGAACAGATGTTCTAAAGCTGAATCGAGTGGGTGATGTTAATAAATAAAAGTTTAATATTTTTGTCTGTCAATGTCATCCCTGCAGTAAAGTATCCACATTTTACAGTACCTAATTTCGTATTACAAACTACTTGAATATCTCCATCTTAGTACTCATACCCAACCGGGAAACATTGTTGATAAGATAACTAAAATAATAATTTGTAACACTGTCTGGTTCAATTTTACTGACTTAGATATTGAATGTGTTTTGTATATTGCGGAGGCGACTGAAACTATGAGAGCTAAATATTCTTCTGTACTAGGCCCGCTGTCGGACAGTATGCATAAGTGTAAACTGAAAACATGTTCAGCATCTGTAGAGGTTACATTAACTTCGAATGAGTACCTACCCATTACATTCACTTCTCGTGTTAAGTAAACTTGTTTCATCACTTGTTTGAAACGACCCAATGCCCCTCTCATATTAGCTGCTTTTTTGTGAGACACTTTGCAGTTGTTGAACTAAACAAAATTTCATTTCTGAAGTGTTTACGTTCTTTTTACAAGAATGGAATAGTTATAGTTAATCGCAATGTAGTAAAAAAGATGTTGCGAATATCATGATTTGATGTGATAATAATTTCGTTACTTTTTATTCGGTTCAAGGGTGTAACCTCGCAAAAATGTTTGCTTTGAAACTTGCACAAACATGGCTGCCAAGTGTGCTCAACTTAATGTCACGGTAGGCTCATTTTTGTGAATTTTATTATTATTTTTTTAAATCCTAAAAGTGTGCTAATATCGTATTACCGTAAAGCCACATTTGTGGGTTGAAAATTTTTTTCTGTGAAGTTTGCTTTTTTAATAAAAAATAAATTGAACTATTTTGACTAATTAGTTACTTGCGGGTAGTTTAATATAGTCTATAATGAGCCAAACTTGTATAATTGTGTTGTTTAAAATAATTGCTGCGAAGTAGAAACAATTTTCAGCATTTCATGACGGTTTTGTAACATCTGTTCCATTCAGGATTTTAAATATAATATTTACATAAACAGCATATATAAGAGCCAGTGGCTTTAAATATGTCCATGACAGTGTGAAGAAAACCCTGGTGTTTATCATAACTATTGTTAATTTTATGATAATTTTAATTCTGTACACTGTAATTTAGGACACTTTAATAACACTGTGTGTCCAATAATTAGCAAGCATGATCAACTATAAACAATGAATTGATTACAACTTGAACAGAGTATTAAATTGTAATAGCCCGCCGTTAGAAAATTTTACTTGCAACGTTGTGCAATAGAGTCTGTCTTCGTTATGCAATTGGTCCCTTTCGTTATCACACGTTCAATCCGACAGATTGTTTTTAAGAAGTAGTGAAAATAAGCAATGCGTCCTACAAATAATTTGAAAACCAAATGATAATCTACACATTAAAAACTTAAATAATGACGTGGACAAGACTCGAAAACGGAACTATGCAGAAGTAAAGGTAGTTTTAATGATGCTGTAAAGATTGCAGAAACCGTAGTTTTATGTGTGAAATTTCAGACATAACTGTCAATTTTTATAGTTTTTTTTACATTTAAATATAATACAACAAGTGCGTTCCAGGACCATGCTTATCTGTTTTCTGTCCTTACGACAAAAAAAAAAATAAAACAATTTATATTCACTGAAGTAAAATAATTCGCAGTGAAAGCGAAAGCGATTAGTTACTTCAGGTTTGTTGACACACAGACAAATTTTATGTGTACATTTTTTAGTGATCCAAATAGGATAAATGTTATAAAGTAACCAGAGGATTTAACAAATTTCAAAATATTTCTCTGCGTATATATACGCAACCATAAGTAACACAGTGTTTTTATTATCACTATAAATAATTTATTTATCTGATTATGTTGCTTTTGCGGTTGTATGAACATAAAACGGTAAAATTACGTCTTTGACACGAGCTTACATATAAAATACAAATTTCAACTTTTATATTTCTTTAAAACGACATTCACTTAAATATTTAAATTTTTTAGTGTTGTGTGGTACAAACATAATATAATGCCTTATTTAAATGTTTTATTTGTTTCAGCTCCCTCAAACATGCTGAGCAACAATGAAATGGCGGAAGAAGCTATGTAAAAGAAGGCCTAACTATAATTGAAGAAAGTTTCTTTTTACCCTACATTATTATCAGATTATGCAACGAATATTGCCACGAAGGTTTTTATTTAATTTTTAAGCAATGTTCAAGTATGAAAGTCGGTTAAATTGTGTTTTAGATTTTTTCCTAACAAATCACTTAATTGAACATTCCAAACTTCTAATTCTCGTGAAGAGCGCAACTGGTGTAACACGATAATGGGGTTGAGATATAGACTGTACTACACCGTGGGGTTTGGTCAAGTATTAAACGAAAGCAACGAACTAAAATATCTGTAATTTTAATCGTTGATCACAGCATTATTTTAGGCTATCTTTGAAGAAATTTAACAGCTGCCCTTTTATTTCAATTGCGTTCCATCTGGCCTCCAAATTTAAAACGTGTGGTTTTGTTGATAGAAATCTGAACGATTTGCTACATCACGTAATTGAATAGCAATTATTGAATGATTTCGTTGTATCGACACGAACGCACGGCAGACTCACTAGCTCTATTCGCAACAACCGTTTTTTTTTCTTAGTCGATTTTACCCGGCGTCGTTCTCCGCAAGAAAATTGGCCAAATTGTCGGATACGGACGGGGCAGATTGTCGGTTCCGTGTCTGGATACGTGTTCAGCAGATCCCCGTCGTGCAGTATTCACCCAAACGTTCTAGTTGATTGAACCTTCTCCGTACTGATTTCATACATTTCTTCTCTCAACATCCCACACGCATTTATGTAAGTGTATGTTTTGCCTCAGGCCTTGCACAGAGTTTCATACTTCTTTAGAAAATAATTAATAAATAGCACGTTATATATATATATATATATATATATATATATATATATATATATATATATATATATATATATATATATATATATATATATAACAAAAACCGAGCACCACAACTCTACTCTTTTTACTGGAGACCTAAAAATTCGCGTTTCCTTTTAGGCGTAAGCTAGTATTCAAGCGACTGTAGGTCTGTATCACGTTCACAATTGGCCGTTAACTTACTCGACACTTCCTGGAAGCAACTAACCCAATAATAAAACTGCAACTGAATACAGGCCTATTTCATTGTGTCAGCGAGCAGCTAATAAACAGTTGCTGTATGCACGATTTTATTACTTATTACCAATAATTTTACCGTAAAAACATAGCGATTCAGTCAGCTAAATAATTTCTTCCAGCGTATTGTTTAAGCAAGGACGCTGTTGTGAGCAACACTGAAAGAAAATTTTGTAGGATATCTTCTCTGCAAAGTTATTTTGTAGCAGCTGCAAAATAATTTATTGGTGGCCACAAAATTTTAGTGGTGACAAAATATTTTTGTGGTGTCCACAAAATAAATTTTGCCGGGTGAATACTCTAAAAGTATTTTGTACCTGTCACAAAATAATTTTTCCGTGAAAGAGCGGTGTTCTCAGCAATAAATTTAAATTGTTTGCTTTGATACTGTGTAGTATACATTTAGGTTGCCATAATCCCATCCCATTGACATAATATGGCCTCGTTTAACGGCACCTGTTTTACTAAAAATTAGTCAAGCATAAATAAATTAATTTTTGTTACTATTAGCTGCATGTATTTACAAAGCAAATTGAATAGCAAGGCTTTGTAGAATATTTAAAATATATAACGTATATAAACAATCCGTTACACATACTAATTGAATAAATTGCACCAGACTATGACATTTAGGCCATATTTCAAGAATTTTTGATTGTTTTGTATCTCAAAAGTATTAATAAATGAACCACTTCACGGTAGTTGAACGAAATGATGGTGGATTTCGTAATATAGCAACACATATATTGATTTTAAAAATAGCTTATAACATACATAGTAAATTAATTTAATTTACAGTAACTTAAGAGTGTTGTGTTTAAATGTATAATATGTGGAATCAGATTTCGTACTTCAATGAAAACAATACAAGGAGTGACTGTTAACGTTGACTTACATTCAGTAACAGCTAGTTATTTTTTCTCAAAGTCTATTTCTACAGTACTCAGTTAATTGCAAGCCACTTACAACAGAGTTGTAGTCAGTAGAGTAATGAAAGCATAAATTTTAGAATGTGCCAGTAATTCGTTAGCCAAGTAAACCTATCTCCCACCTTTTAATTTATTTTCCATGTACCGGTTACAGCACTTACATTTATACTTTTTATATAATGGAAGACATCACACTCACATAAGCAAAGCTTGTGTGGGAGTACTACTTGACAAATTATTTTCTATAGCTGCGGTAATTTACACAATAAAATTTGTCGTGGTATTAAATTAATTTGAAATAAAAAAAATTGAATAATGCGTTAAATTATAAAAAGTTATATCATCATTTATGGATACAGATAGTACTTAACAGTTTAAAATATATAACATGTAAAAATAATTAAGTACAGTAAACTACACCTTAAAAATTTAAGACAACTCATCATCAGTTAAGGTATTTAACCATTGATCGATACATATTTTTGATTACATTTTTATTTTTTATTTTTCAGGAAGAATCGTTACAGTTTTTGAAAGCAAGAATGTGGATGCTCTTTGAGAAATTGTTTTGTGAACTAGGGTAATTGGTAAATATGTGTTTACCTTATGTCGAGTAGGATATATATGAGATAAATATTGTACTGGTTTGCTTTTTGTTGAAGAAATTGACTAATATGGTTCTAATATACAGTTTTCTGACATTGAATACTCTCAAAAGAGTGAAAAGTTCCTTTGAATGATGGTTAAAAGTTTTGTTAAACCCAGTTCGTAAAATAACCTTTTTGTATTAAAATTAGTGGCTAGATTGCCGTTTTGCTCATACATCCCCATGCTAATGTACCGTACAGAAGAACAGATTGAATAATGACTACATAAACCAATCTTATATATTCTATTGATAAAACAGATCTAAGTTCAAAAAAATTATATATTGTTTTACGATTTTTTAAAGTTAAATGAGAAACATGCCTGTCCCATTTTAAATTACAATCTAACATAACACCCAAGTGCTTTGTTTCCTCTACCCGTTCTATGAATTTGCATTTACAGTTTGCATTTAATTGACTACAGTTATGTACTTTGAGTTCTTGGTGTTCTTTTGGTTGACCAAATTTGTTTGCAGTAAATGATACGCACTTTATGTAATCATACGCACAACATGTTAAAGTGGTGCCAGAAATGTTTAACAACTTGTGAGTAAACATAGGTCGTTCATACAAGCTTACGTAACAAAAACAAAATTTTCCTCATCAGCTGAAAATTTATATAGTGTTTTCTATCGGAATGTTTAAGATATTTTTGCTAACATGTTACTGGCCTATTAGTGACGCACTACTCATTACACGTAAGAAGCCAGATCTCTCCGTAGGTTGTTAAATATATCTGAATCAATGAAAATATTGTGTGCGATGGTAAATACCGTGACGTAAGATTTATTTTGATAAGTTAATTACACACACAGTAATGTATGCTCCCGTTATCAGAAAATTTTAACTTTCCAGGCGGTGAATTATGAAAGACTGGCATTGTTTGTCACACAAAATTGCAGCGAGGAGATGCTTGTCTTCATCTCTTTAAGTTTACATAATTAGGAAATAGACAAATGTTACCCTAATTCCTTCTTGAAATTGTTATTGTATGTCATTTATTACTATGTATAGAATGCGTGATTCAATAAAAATTAACTTATTTTCTCTTACAGCCTTAGAACTCTTATATATTATGTAACGTAATCATTTGCAATACCTTTTACCGAAAACTTCTTAAATGTTTAGTAACAAATTAGCGATGACCAAATTTTGAAGTCGCAGAGAAATGTCGGTAATGTAGATTCTGACGAGTGTATTACATATACTTTTGCGTTAACATCAATCACTTTCAGTTCACACGGAACCGTGAATTTATAACTTCATCACAATGCTTTCTTAACAGTGTCACATGTTTTATACAAATGATTCAAAGCAGTGAATACATGGTATTTATATAATAGTACATTTTTCAGTTATGAGCTTACAATAATATACCAATATGTTTACTTATTGCATAATTTTTCACAGTTCGTTTTCACTGTCAAGGATGTTTTAAAACATTCTGTAGGAAATTGTCGGTTATTTAGAATTATTTTTGATAAATGTTTGAGTCATTTCTACACTCATGTAAATACACACATTAATTTTGTTATTTGTAAAAACAACAGGTCTACATACTTAAAATTTTGCCTACGGTAAAGGTGCACAATAATGTATTTGAAAGGGAACGACATGCGTTAAAAACAAATAATAATCTGCACTAAAGGTGTACAATATTTTTGATTGGAAACAACACACATTAAAATAGAAATAATAATCTGCAGGAAGCTAGTGCACGTTGACTCATAAATGAACAAGTAACTATGAAAACGCAGCTTTTTGTACCCTGAATCAAGTTATATTTATAGTAAATAATTGAAACAGATAATATTTATAACAGTAACATCCGTGGAGGAACTTAGTTTTCAAGTTATAACAGTAACATCTGTGGAGGAACTTTGCTTTAAAGAGGTTGAATACTGAAATATATACTTTCGCAATAAACTAACAGAACCAGCTTTCTGTGAATTTTAGTTAACTTTCTTAGTTGGTTAATTAGGTCTATATCACTCCTTTGTGTTTCTGTATAAACATTCTAATCTCTTGTTTAATAACCGAAAAAATTCAAAAAGCAACAGTTGTTTACCTACAAGACCTTAAAACTGGTTTTATTTGCATAATCAACAGGCATTTGGATTTCCTTGATACATATCTGTAATTTAATTGTAAATGTCCCACTTTGAACAAGTTTATTAAAGCATACTTGTGAATTCACAGAGTTTTATTAACATAAGTGATTTATGAAATCCTCCACACGCATCATAAGTCATAGCGTCTGCCTGAAACAACTGATGGTACTTAACAGACGCGTTAGCGCTATAAACCATTAAAACTTCTCACCTTCCTTCACATTTGTCTTTAAGTCGAAATTGAAGCATGTTTTAAGAAAATCTTATGCAATATTTAATTTTCTTCATTCTGGTATACTTTAATAGACTTTACTAAGTAGTCATTTAACTGGTGTTAAGTTTCAACTTTTTCTATTCGACACAATTTTTAAACTTGTATTTTAAGGATGGTGTCAACGCAGTGATATCCAGCTGTTAGTGTGGTATTACTGTTGAAATTTATAATAAGTAAGTAATTGTTATACTTGTGTTAGTCTTAATGTTTCGTATTGATTCCAGTTATACATAAAACATGTGTTTCGTGAACGACTGGTGAGCAAGAAAACAAGAAACGCGATGAAATCTGCCATTATCCTGCTACACGTTCTCAAGATTTGTTTGCTGTATTAGTGGTTTAACTTCGTTTATCGTAGCCAAAACACCATAAAATATTTTTCTGGCAATAAAAATTAGCATCACAGTGAAATATTTTGTTACTCATGTCCCAGCCGCTCTTTAAATGTAGGAAAAATCTCGCACCATGAATTTTTTGTATATAATGACTTCTTTGTTCATTTAATTCAAATTAAATTTTTGTTAAAATTTTCAAATCAGTTACACAATACATAGCCTAATATTTAGAACACAATACCTAAAAATAATCATAACTGACTAATGAGCTATCGTTCCTTTCTAGGACACATAAACACTGCAGAAAACACTTAAATATTTGTATTATTTTCCTTCATTGGCTAGATAATATGCCAGACATGAATAAACCTTGGGGGAAAATTCATAGGTGTCGATTAACTTATCACAAAAACAATTTTAATAAAAATGTCACTGGCTTAATAGCTTTACATTTAGAAACGGTAAACCTGACTAGCCATTTCATGTAAGTAACTATCCCAAGATTGCATGTAAGATATGTTTTTAATTAGCGATGCATGTGTATAATTTGTGGTACACTTAACACTTCGATGTTTACTTGATTTTTTTTTTCAAAATAATAAATAATGAAACAGGAGAAATGCAAGCTGTGTTAAATGTTTGTATCAAAAGTACAGCAAAGATAACAACTATATTATAACATAAAATTGTTTTCTGTGCTTATATTTGAATTGAACGCCTTTTTGTATTGATACAGATGCAAGCTATGTAGGAAAATATCGAAAAATCTAGATTTGGTATTCAATTATACAAGAAATTGTTTACCGTTGCTAAAAACAGAAAAAGTATTTCAAATTTCTCTGACTATCAAATGTATTTGCTTAAAATATATTATTTGGAAATCTGAAATATGACAGATGGACACCCACTAGTAATTTAGAATGCCGATTTGCAATTTGAACGTAACAAGTTAATTTGCTGACGTTGCAACCTAACGTAAAATAAGCTATGCCAGCTCGATACGCACAATTCGACAAGCGTGAATAACCGATATTGTTTATTTTCTTGGGCCAGAAACACTGGAGCAGAAACTGACTTACACCAAAACCAAAAGCGATTAAATAAATACGTTTATTTATTTGAATCAACGCTACTCAAATGATTTTTTTCGTTTCTTAATGAAGACCTCGGGTGTAAATAATAATAATCCACATTTTTTACAGCAGATGTAAATTATTCTATTTGCAAATTCACTAGAAATTGTTATTTATAAAATATGTACGTACGTAGTTAGTTTTGAGCCTCACAATAAATTATGAATTTCGTAGTGCTTTTGTCCGGGTAATTTTACTACACCACAACTGAAAACTACAGGAATGATGGTTATCATTATTTATCACCATGGTCTTCGTTTATTGTCTGCATAAATGTCTGTAACAAGTTGATGAATTTAGCAGACCTAGATTTAGTTGGCTTCCCGGCTTATTTTTTGTTTCTAACACGTTAGAAATATAACTGTCCCATTTTTTCCCATGTTTCTGAACAATTCGGCACTGGTAAGCCAACCTATTCGGCGCATAAGCATCACATTAGTTTGATCACGGCAAAGATAAATTCTAGTATTTCGAAGAAGAATTCGCAAGTGCAGAAAGTTTTTGCTTGAATTGATTAAAGCATTGTTTTGTGATAAGTAAAAAAAATTATGTTTTTATTTTGCTTTGGAAACAACAAGCAACAGCACTTGAGTTCAAGGAAATTAAATGTTATATATTTTAAATGTCACTCACATGTTACCACGTTTAATCACTATAACTGCTCCAACTAAGTCCTCTAAGAAAATAGTTTCAACGTCGAATACAAAATGAGTTTCCTTGCTGCTTTCGACGAGACTATAAACACTTGACGCTATTCTTAATCACCCATTCGCATGTCCGTTTCGAAGTCCAGATAAACACAACACAGATCTGGTAATTTAGTTATTTGGAAAATTTTCGGTCGAGTGTAGCCGATAGGAAATACGTCATAATTAGTGTGGTGGAAGGAATGGGTGCGCGTTGTTAACAAGGCTGGAGCAGGATCTTCAATGAAACGTGCACAGAGTGTAGTGGAAGGTCACTAAGTGCGGGTGAAGGGGGCAGGGTGTGAACGTGCGCGTGGCCGAGCATGCAGCGGCGGCGGCCACGATTATCTTGTTGCTGTGGTCCGGACCAATATGTAGATGACCCCCGAGAGGACGGGCCGACCCGCGCCCCATGAGACCCGCTTCTCCTCCGCTTCCCCAGGGCCACCGCGCCGAGACCACCCAAACAATGGGGGCCTGCCCCTCGCGTGCAACAACCACACAACCGTCGCCATCTTACCCCCCAACCTTCCCCTTTATGCAACGGCCGGGCGTTTCACAACAACCGCCACACCGCTGAAAAACTCGCGGGACTGCAAAGTAACCAAGTGAGCGCCAACAAGACTGATGAGGCGCCAATTAACCAAGAGGGCGCCGTCCAGTTACAAAAAAAGGACTTTGCAGAGTATCCAAATAACCAAGGTTACGCCACCAAGTAACAATTAGGCGCCGCCAAGTACTTCGCAGAGTAGTCAAGTAACCAGACGCCAGCAAGTAACCAAGGATGCGCCGCTAAGTAACCAGAAAAAAAAATACTTCGCAGACCACACAAATAACCAAGGTGATGCTATTAAGAAAAAAAAATATTTTGCAGACTACCCAAGTAACCAAGAGGTCCCCGCCAAGTAAGAAAAGAAGACGTCGCAGACTACGCAAGTGAACAATGAGACGCCAGCATGTAACTAAGGGTGTGCCGCCAAGTAACAAAACAAAATACTTTGCAGACCACACAAGTAACTAAAAAGATGCCATTAAGAAACAAAAGTTGACTTTGCAGACATAGCCAAGTATGTAACCAAGGGAATGTCACCAAGTAACCTAGGGGGCGCTGCCAATTAACAAAGTCAGACGACACCAAGTAACAGCAGGGCGCCGCCAAGTCACTAAATAAGACTTTGCAGACTAGCCTAGTAACCAATGAGACACCACTAAGAAACCAAAGGGGCGTCACGCGAATTAACAGAAGAGGATTTTGCAGAATAGCCAATTACGTAACCAATGAGGCGTGACCAAGTAACAAAAGGGGGCATCGCAAACTAGCCTAGGAACCGCTGTAAGTAGGCGGTTCGGGATGAATGGACGGCTTGGCCCGTGACGTCAGAACAGATTGCATGCTGGGAGAATCAGCTGTTTTTGCACATCCAATCGCTCGTTTGCCATAAGACTCAATGCATTAGCATGTTTGTTACATGATTTATACCGAACCGAGTAAAACATTGCTATATATTTAACGTGTTATAGTACGACTAGCAACAGATCTTATGAAGGAAACAAAGTTTCATAATGTCCCGTGATTTTATAATATAAATAATCGCATCGGAAAGTCCGTCACTTGGCTTTCATGCTCGCTGTATTTTATTTCTGTCTGTTTTATTATGTACTTATTAATTTAAACGAGTGTGCACAGTTTTTTTTGGCGAATTGTTATATTTGAAAACAGTGTATAGTGCACATCACTTACTATCACAAGGTAATTTGTAGGCCTAGGTCTACTTTCAGCCTCACATGGGAATAGGTGTACAAGTATGTTTATTTATTTTTTTTTTTAACAAATTCAAGGATTTTAAAGAAACCGTAGGCCCGTTTATGAAATTAATAGCTGTAATATGTTAGAATCACATATTTTAAGAGTCAATATACGCTTTTAATTTTACGTTGCTGTCCTCCCAGATTACTGCAAGTAAATGTGCATGTAGGCCTACCTAGTTGTTTATGTTACCACTTGTGAGAAAATAAGGATTAACATTCCAAAGTCACGAACATATTTCAATAGAGACGTTGTCAGATTATACTTTGTCGTGGTGTCGTGCTTAATTTTTTTTGCCTCCTTGTTGAGGTAACTGCGAGACGAATTTGAGGTTTTGCCATACAGAACTAACCTAAGACAATTCGGGAAAAATTAATTTTTAAAATTAAAATAACTAGTGTAGTTTAATGATTTTACGTTTGATTGGCTAGGTATTACAGTGTTTATGTACTGGTCGAACGTTTGTGTGGGTGCATACATTTTTGTTAGCCTAAAGCAAAATTTCGTTTCCTTGATAAAGATAGGCCTAAGATTTTTGTTAATTTCTCGGAAATGTGTGTTAATAACAACATATATCCATGCGAAATTCTCCAGAACTTTTGAGGAATATCACGGTTAAATGGAACTAGTGCTATCAATCATATAGTTCCAGTTTTTTTATACATGCCTACTGTTAACCATGATCCCAAATGCATATAGGCCTACTTGGTTTCCTGTAGCTTACACATGCCAACATTAATTGCCGGGTATTACATTTGCTTTAGGGAAGTGGTTAGTATGTCAACAATTAGTTAAGACATGAATTAATAATTTCGAAATGTAGACTAATGAAGCAAGATTCTCGCTGTATGGAAACTTGCATTGTGACGGCCTGACGGGAGAAGGTTCATTGTAGGCCTACTCATTTTAAGACAAAGTTTATATAGATTTGTTGCGTTTATTACAGAAGAAAATAACAACTAACCTCGGCCTTCCGGAAATACTGCCTGGTATAATAATTGTGTGTGTTTATCATAAGAAATACTCAGCAAAATTATCGTCTCTTGTTAACAGTGTCTCAATTGATTTAGCTTTATCGTTGTTTATCATTCAATACGATCTATGACATAGCCTACGTAATTTAAAAACGTCTGCAGTTGCCGTATACTAAGAAACGGTAATTTTTCGAGGGTATTAAAAGTTTTAATTAATTAATATAAACTCGTCAACCCATATAATCTTATACGTTTTCTGGCACCGTTTGTGCAAAATCAGCTGTTATTACCCATGATTCGTGCGCAAATGCTACTGGCCAAGCCGTCCATTGAGGACTCTGAAAAGCCATGCCTAATTTTTTTATTTTCAGCCAGTATGTATATTTCTCCTTTTTGCTAACATAAACACTGCCATATGATTTTATTTAAATAGGCTTGTACAGTGTTTACATCTGCATTTCACTGCTCCAAACAAGTTATCTACAATACCTTCATATTAATTACGCGGGTGTTGAATAATTGCTATACTTAATAGCAGTCTTAGTTATTATAAGTACCTCCGAGTTAATGTCAGTATAATACGGGTATCTGTGTAGCGACTGTAAATTATACAGCACGTACTATTTCCGTTACGAATTACGTAACTGTCTGCTCACTATGTTCGAATTATAAACACAGAATCATCATTAAAAAATCAAGTCGTAATAACACACATCATCCTAGAATTTATGTCCCGTTAATTTCTACTGCCGTGCACGAAACCGCCACACTTAACAGCAACAATAAAACAGTCGTTTCTTAATGTGAGAAGAAGAAAAATTTGCTATTCCGTTGTTAAATGGTAATCCAAGTATAATTGTTGTCGATTGTAAAACCTAACGATTCACAGAAAACTAACTTTCCATAGTTTGGTAACGGTATTCATAAACAGTAATTTCTAATTCTTTCGAGTGTTTCATAAGAAACCACGTTGATCGCACATGGAAAAATATCTCAGCGAACAACTTCTAGCGCGAACCAAATAGCACTATCTATCGGTGAATTTTGGACTATGGGTCTCCAGTGCGGAGTGCTCGCTGAAGCAGTATGCAGACTACGATAAATTTCTAACAATCTGGTCGCATCACTTGGTGTGGGCGCTTACTAAGTAAATGCGATCAGTAGGCACTTAAATAAGATATTAAATTAAAATTTTAAGGTATTTGAAATACAGAGAGATCGTTTTCATTTGAATTTATTTCAGTATTGTTGAATTTAAGTAGGAAAATTCACAGAACTATACTTACTTCGCATTCACTGCCATCCATACAAGTTGTAAGTTAACTGTTGTTAATGTTGAATTAAATGCAGTAGCGGCTAGCCATTTTTAAAAAAAATTAAATATTTAGTGCTCACTTCATCTCGAGCGACCTACAAGTTACGTACGAGACACTACCAAGTTACCAAAATGCCGACTCAAAATACCAAAGAGATGCAAGTAACCAAAGAGTTGCCCAAAGAAATCCAATGGATAGGGCCCGGTAGTTTTCGCGAAAAGATTTTTGCCCCACTTTGTTTCAGTGTCTTACGTGTACACCTGCAGCTCAACTTCATGATGATTGGCAGAGTGTTTTTGTGCAGAGTCATTATTCATTTGACTGTGCCAATCAGTACATAGATAACTGGGACACAACACGTCTGTGATTTGCGGGTTTAACCTCTAGACGTTAT
>PNEQ01089804.1:0-84631 GCA_003012365.1 Medauroidea extradentata
CGAAGAAAGTATTTCATAAATTGATAAAAAATACGTTTTGATAAATTGTTTATCTTAGCGGAAAGGAAGTGGGCGGAGTTTAGCCCGACCGCCGTAACATCAGCGCCAATAAAACACAATATTCTCGGTAACTTGGTGAACTACAGCCAAACAACAAGGGGGTCAAGTTTCCAGGCGAGTGTCCAGACCTGTTCTTCTATGACCGTGGTAAAGGGATCAACTTTATAATAACACTACACCTGAAGTTCTCTCCACAAGCGCCAGGGCAAAGTTGACCCTAGCCGATACCAGCGCGACTTGTGACGGAAAATTTCCATTACCAAATTCATTCATACCGACACATGCATGTATTATGGCAACCGCACGCTGGGCGCGGGTTGCCTGCGCAAGCGTAACCAGCCATGAACTCACAGTTTTGGCGCAGGCATGTTGAGACTGGTGAGGCTGGTAGTGCCGCACGCTGGCCAAGCAACCTGCTTCAGGCAGCGCCGCCTGCTTCTGTGCTTTTTGCCGTTGGATTTCAAGTGAACATGTCGTCTAGCTCGTCTGATGAAGAGTTCCTTCTTTGTGGTAATGCATTTAATAGAGTACCGGGGACGTGCAGGAGTGCACGAAATTAGTCAAGCAAGGAATAGGTATGGCGAATACCATCATCTGTTTGGTGAACTGAGGAACGATCCACAACTGTTCTTTCAGTACACCCGTATGACTTCCGAAACCTTCGATACATTTTGGTTAAAATTGAGCACCGTTTAGCCAAGAAATGGTGCAACTGGCACACGCAACCAGTTCTCCCTGAAGAAAGATTAGTAATTACTTTAAGCTAAGTGATGCAACGCTATCAATCCATTTACAATAACAAGTAAATGTATGTACTGGGCGTAAGTGAAAAGCCACTGTATTTTTACCATGTACAGATAGCTTAACTTATTACTTAATGAAATAAGGCATGTGAAATACTACGTTGTTATGTTTAAATGTTCTTATTTATATTTTACACACAAAATGCTATATCTAAAATTAGAATAATTGCTATAGGATGCGTATTGCTTGTTAGATTATTAACAATGAATGAAATGTAGTTGAGTTGACGTAGTATTGAGGTAGTGTTGCAAAGAGCAATACTATACCTGCAACATATTTGCGAACACTATATTTTCAATATACATTATGTAAATTACATTTGTTACAACAATGTACACAAAGTAGGCTACATGCGCACACAAGTACGACGAAAGAAGCATCTGTAAAAACAACTCATCCGAAGACAATGCTAACTGATATAGCCTGTTGAGAATTTTTTAAACAACACAGCTGCAAATAGATCCACCATCCCGTCTGCACTTATGTCAATGTTGGCCGAGGCAGAAGTGCTTGAAAAGTGAGCAGTCATGTGATCTTGATGTGTGGAAGATGGATAAGCAAATTCATCCACTATGCTTGGAATGCGACTTCTGAAACTCACTTTTCTCTCTTCCGGGATTCTTCTAACATGCGAAAGTAAACTTTAAAAAAAAGTATAGATCCGCGTATTCTTCCAAAGACTGTCTTCGCTCACGTTTCTGCATAAAGTATTCCAGCTTTTGCTGCTCGATAGCAAGTATACTGGAGTTAAATTCTTCATTTCTGGCACGTTTTCTTGGCGGTTTTGTGGCCTTCGGCGTATATATGCTGCCGTTGCCAACACGATCTTGACTGCTCGCCTCTTCTTGCCTTTCCTCGAAGTCATGTTGAGCAGATGCAGGTGACTGTTTCGTTTTCTGCAGTCACAGGTTGAAAGCATTTTCGTCTCCCTGAGGTTGTTTTAACGAAGATGTGTCACCATGCTTAGGGTAATAGCTGTCAATGGCTTCAGCTCCAGAGAGGTTACCTGTGGAAGTTCTTGGTGCAACTGTATCCTTGAGAAAATATAGAGTTTTGAAAAACGACCGATTCGACTTGCTGACCTACGCAACTGAAAGTGAATGTAGATGTTTTGCAGAAACTCCCAGCAAAAGACATAACATAGACACCATTTCGGAAAGTAATGTAGTCGTTGTGTCTAGAAACACGACAGAAAACCAAAAGTATAGTAGCTGTAAAATCCGGTGTATAATAAACTTAATTTCTTTAGCGGTATAATTTTCAGTGACTGAGTGAGGTAAGTTACAATTAAATTTACTGCCTAATAATCTTTTAGCTGCAAATTTATCATTTTCTATTGTCTGCTTCTATGACTTTTTTGGTTATCCTTGTCTTTCAAATTGGGCCGCCGTGGCTGAATGGTCGCTTCCCACCAAGGAGATCCGGGTTCGATTCCCGGCGTGGTCGGTCTCCGAATTTTCGCACGTGGAAATCGTACCGGACGATGCCGTTGGTCGGCGGGTTTTCTAGGGGATGTCCCGTTTTCCCCGCCCCTTCATTCTGACCTCGATGTTAAGCGCTGACCAAAATCTCTCACTCACTTGTTTTTTGAGGTAGTTAATTCTATCGAAACTACGTCATCCAGCCACCATTATAATATTTACGCATATCTGTGTGTTTGTCACTCGCTACTGTCTGTATTTATGGTGATAAACCATGGTTTTGAGCTTTTGAATGCGTAAAATCCACTTCATGACTTGACAAACAATTTTAGGAATGAATCATAATGGAAGACCTCCATCACTTCCATTCGTCACGCGTAGAAGATGAGTGCAGTGAAACTTCTTTTCTGAAACAGCCCCATGCACGTTTGTTGTCTACTTCATTTTACGATGTAAATATACCTTGATGCATTAAATATTAGACTTGCTAATGTGACGAGGAACCTTACGCTAAATGCACTGTCGTTCAAGCTATCAAGTATTGTTTTGTGGCATTAAAGGGGATCCCTGCCGCCTTGGATTGATCCATTTTTTCTTTCTGATGATACTGTTTCCGTGAATGTGTAAACATTTTTGGCTCAACATGGCACAGATAAAAGCTCAGTTAGTTTTCTGAAACGTTTGCTACCTCAATTTCTTAATTATTATGTAAGCTAAGTAGCTGACAAGACAAAAGTGAAATACTTACGGGAGCGACTACAGAGGTCATAGAGGTAACAAAAACACGTCACGTGGTTTTAAAAAAAGGTGAATTAAACAATGAACTATGATCTGTCAATGTGTAAAAAAAGTCACTACATTCCATGATTTAAGATAACATAAATCCATGCTGAGAAGGATCAATCCCCCTGTAATGCACCCGCAACTACTTTGAATTACGGGGGGAAAATATTATATGTGTATATATATATATATATATATATATATATATATATATATATATATATATATATATATATATATATATATATATATATGTGTGTGTGTGTGTGTATGTGTGTGTGTATAAACGCTTCACAGATTATCGACAATGACGCCAAATTACGGCCAGAATTAAACTTTAACTACGGGTTATCTATATTTTAAAATACATCGCGGTAAATTAATAACAGACAAAAATTTTAATTCAAGTATAGCCGCACAAAACGGAAGAAACTCTATGTTGAAAAAACACGTCCCTAACATATTCCTATCATACGAAATATACGAGTTATTTAATTAGAAAAACTAGCCAAAAGCAAGCAGCTGACAAATTAAGGAACGTAGTAAAATAATATAAAAGTTACATTTTCATTGCCAAATTTTTTATCTCTTCTGTGCATATTCTATACTTGCAATACTATCACACCATATTAAATAGCAGAAAATAAAGTTTCCAAAACAATATAAAGTATCTTGAAACTATATGTTTAGCTTAACATTTAAGCTTTTTTATGGACAGTTAATTTCTTAGAGGCATTAAAAAAGTTGTTACAGTGTTGAGTTCTATTTAATAAAATACGTTTATTGAAGATACAAGAATGCCAAGAAAATTTAATTACATTGGAATGAGGCACTTGCTTCGTTTATTATAGACATTTAGGCTAATTATAGGATAATATTTGTAGCAGTTTCATCATAAAACTTCGTGTGAGGCAGTAAGAAGAATAGCCACCGTTTCACACAAATATGTTAAATGATATTTCAGTGACTTCGAAAAAAAAAACATTTTACAAAATCATTTAGTCAATGTTTTAAAGTCTAGAAGCTCTGCTGTTTCATTTACAGCTATTTTTTAATTATACACGTGATCCTAATAAATCCAAACATTTAACTTTCTTACTACTTTTTTTTTAAGTTACATAGCTAATTACTCACAGAAATACTAAAATTATTGGGATCTATAGACTTTGTTACAATAAAGGTAGCTTGGCTATCGATTTACTGTTAATATTGTGATCCGTGTTGTGGTTGGGTTTCCAAACATGGCGGATACTTTTTTTGATGCGCAAGGGGACCACGGCCAATGAACCAATCTCCTTCCTTACGTGTCTGCACCTAACCTATACTTCTTGTATCACAGCTGTTAATAAGCGCACATCATCGCTTTGAAATCATCCCAGGATTCTGATTTTCCCGGTGGGAATTAAACAACAGTAGGCAGCTATGAAATATAGGAAACACACAGTTAATTTGCTGCCTCAAGTTCAATTGAAAACGAGGATGCGAGCGATTAATTCACTTCTGTGGGGTTCGCCAGCCGGCAATTTAGCAGTCAGTGTATTTCAACAGTACGGGATACTCGGCGCGCGGACGGCTGTTACGTGATTACACTCAGCAGGTTGTGACAAGTAGCTCTAAGTGCTGCTCCCAGCGCTGCGGGCACGGTGATTAGAAGCATTTTATTCTCCTCACAAGTCGTCGATCGCACGGCATCTAGGCAACCACGGGGGTTGTTAGCGCGTCGGGATTTCCGATCCCGTTTAGCGTGCCCTCCCGAAATTACGGTAGCCGCAATCAACGAGGCCTCATAAAATAATTTATTAATCTGCGGTGCTCGGTGCGAGGGGCGAATAAACGGCGACTTCCTCCGGTAAGGAAATCTTCACGCAGCGCCGCCCATAGCAATTAATAAAACATTTCCTAGGCAGGGGGTTATCGGTGAGCGGCGTCGAATTTATTACCGCGCCGGTGGCAGCTGAGTTATTGCGGGCTCGATCCGGCAACCGGGGCGGGAGAGGCGATGATCGCTCGCCTCCCCAATCGTTTATCAGCGAGGAGGATGCCGTAAGAGTGTGGAGAAAAGAACGGGCATCGGGAGAGAGGGGGTGGACTCCCGTCTGACGAGGGCGCCCCTCCTTGGATGGTGCGTCGCCGGGCAAAACAAGTTGTTATTGTCGGCGGGGATCTGCGGCGTAGGAACGCCCACTTGCGCGAAAGCCTGCAGGGGGTGTTTCCTACGCCCAACCCCCCTGCCACCCCTGTTTTTACCGCGTGTAATTACAAGTTGCACGCGCGCTTTTGTCAGCTGTGCTCCGATCGGTAGTTTATGTGCGCCGTTACTTCGCGCGCGGGCTTCGAATCGCCCCTGCCCGTCTGGTGTACGGGTCACCGGGTGTTGCTGCCGTTTTCTTGAGCTGCTTCCTGTTGTCTTCTTGTAAATGAAGAGCCAGCCTCTCGGAAACATTGCCTTCAACTGCAATCTCCCTCTCAACGTTTGCTCACCAGTAGTAAAGCAGCATTCACAAGATTTGAAGCTTCAGTCCGTCTCGCTTGCTACAATTTCACACAAATAAGTACTCTATTTGCAGAAGTTTATTTGATGGTCTCTGTGGACATATGATAGTCATTACGTTAGCAAAAATCCACATGTTATTTTAAAAACAACATTTAACATGATAAAAATAAAATAGCTGTCACTGTATTTTCTGAAAAACTATGCTATATTTTCTTCCCGGTAGACTGTGAAAAATTATTTGTAAATTTAACTCACAGACGTATTTTACATGTTAAGAGAGTTGGTAGGGAAAAATTGTTTCTCATACATCAACTGTAACGTTCCTATAAATTTTTATGTAACAGTTAGTCAAATACGTGCTAACGTTGCCAAACTTTTATAATAACGATGTTCATCATTTGTTATATTTAGAATTTACATTATAAGTACACCATAATAAATACGACAGTATAACATCCATTACTGCTTATATAAAGCTTTTTTTTTAAGTGTATTCACTACGAATTAAAAAAAAAACTTAACTGCCGAATAATTGCCCAAATACCTCTTCACACACCTCAGTTATGAATACTCTCATCTCTATGACCAGCGCATAGTAGGTCACACGATAATCGCAGAGCGACCACCTACGTCCCAAACGAGCTACGAGCTATGGTACCTCGCACAGGAACATAGGGACTGCTCTATATCCACATTATCGTTCAAGGTACGCCTTGCATAAGTTTGACATCGCTAATTCTCAAGAGTATTGTGTATCTTGCGTCGTGTAAAAATGATAATTAAAATCGTCAAATTAGCATAACCACTTTTAATATTTCTATGTGACAAATACCTCTCTCACTAATACTTCAGACAGAGCACGTCGAGGGTGAATGTAATAATCTGCTCTCAGATCTTTGATTCAGTCGCAGACGGGCGTTGATAGAGCAGGATCACGCTAGTATCAGCAATTATCGCGACTCCTATACACCTCGCCATGGCAGCTCGTCGCGTCGTAGAAGAAAATGTGTACTTGTTACCTCCTGGCAGTTCGCATAGCCTTAAACTTGGCACAGTCGCATTCAGGAGGAATGCCACTTTTGACAGAAACAAAGTTTTGGATTTACATAAAATAATTTAGGTTTTAGTGTACGGAATATATCGCTAATCTTCGATATAAAGTCCATTATTTTCAGCAATTCTTTTAGAAACACAAACATATTTTACTTTATGATTTTATGACTTAAATGACGTAGCCCTCTGTCCATGACATCTCATGTGTAAATTATGTAATTTAAGTAAGTCAGTTGGTTTGTGTTGGGTGTATCTCCCGTAATATGCAAATTTTGACTTTTGATATGCAGTTATGTGTTGAATATACACGATAAACATTTTCCTCAAGATAAAATGGTAGTCACCAGTAACGTCTACAAAACTATAATTATTTCGTAAAAATATAAAATTATGAATTTCACACTTGAACAGCACAGCACTAATCCAAGTATTAAAGTATGATCAAGAATACTGTTCTGAATCGACGTGGGTGTTTTAATTGCTGCTTCTGAAATTATTTTTGGCTTACAAGAGCTTCGTTAATTGTTATCAGATGTCTGGAGCAGAACTTGTCAAACGTTTCTTGAATCTTGCCGAGCGTAACTTTGGAGCAATTTTGTCGACTCGCTCAGAAACTGTAAGAAAGCCTAACCAATGTATAGCCCAACGTTTCACGCAGCCAATGTGGTATCGACGTTACTCGTAAAACAACATTTTACATTAGTTGCGCTAAGCCAATATGACATCGTTAGAGATGATGATTTGCCGCGGGAAAACGTGACTGTTTGTTAGATTTCAACACACGTTCAGCTTATCAAAAGACAAGTGGCTTTCACTTGTACGTAGAGCTGTTGCCATATTTGATTGAGTCAATAAGAATCCCGCTATTGTAATTTACTGCCTATTATTGGTCTGCAGACAACTACGTTGTGTCAGACGTATATCTCCCAAGCATACACGTCGCAATTAACCACAGTGTTTTCAATGGTATGTTGGCACAAAAACGTTTCGCGATATACCTTCATTAGAGACACTGGAAAATCGCGGGAATAGTTGACTGTTGCTAGGTTCCAACATGCTGTATATAACACTGAATGTTTCGTATCGACATTGGCTATGGTTTATTTGTAGCATATTTTTCTCTCTACAACATTCCCAGTTAGAACTGTACAGCTTGGACACACAGCGTGTGTGGTTTGTCCCAAAACTGTTCACACGTGTCACGGTTAATATACTAGCAGTTTATTGGAGACTATTTTAAACATTTTGGCGATTTTCCAGTGTCTCTAACCATCATATCTAAACATCGTACATCACTGAACTACTCCTGCAAACCAAACGTGTCTGCAGTGCATAGCAGTTTTTGAATAAGTGGGATTTCAATGTAATAAAAGTTAACAGACAGTTCTGTCTCTTTGAAGCCAGAAGAGTTTCTTCTCACAACAAAGTTACCAACAGTTGATCTTTACTTGTTTCAACATTGTCGTTAGTAAATTAACAAATGTTTCTGATGATACTACTGAAGCTTAATTGCTGCTCGATAAAAATGTTTCAGACTATTCTGGGAAATAGTGTCCTGATTATTGTTCATACTGTGTCTGCAACAACGTTTGTAGAACTTCTTTCATGGCCAAACACCGTGCGAGCAGTACAACTCATGCTGACAACGCACAATGTAACCAGCCTACAAAGGTGTGTCCTGAGTAAAATAGTTGCAAGACAGTGATTTACCATCGAGAAAAATAAAACTGTATCTATACCCCGTGACATTAAGATAATCCTAAAGTGTACTATTGTAAGCAAGTATCAGGACTAGTGGAGCAATATCGGAAACCCTTTAAAATTCAAGGGGAAAAACACGAAAAGATGAGAGGTGTAAAGCTCCGGCCACCCTGATTTCGGTTTTCCGTGGTTTCCTGAAATAGATCTAGGTGAACGCTAAAATGGTTCATTAACGAAGACCGTGGCTGATTCCTCTCCTAGTTCCTGTCTTTGTGTAAAGATATATGTAACATTCTCTAATGACTTCACTGACGATGAGACGCAAGGCTAACTTAAGTTTTAGAAACAAGGTGTTCTGTGTTTTGACTGTATCAGACTAGCACAAGTATTTTGGTAGTAATTGAGATATCGATGGTTTAATACCAGGAAGTAAATTGGAGGAATTGTGAGTGGACTTGGTTTTACGACCTAAACAAGTCCCATAATGTAAGACACGATCTTAAAAAAATTATAAGTTAACAGACATCGCCAGTGAGTCGAAAAGTTTACCAATTTTACCACTCCTAGATTAGCCACTACGGTAAATGATTCTTTCATGATCTTTGAGCGATAATATTATTCTGGCGTTTCTGTTGTTATTTGTTTCCATCCTATCCGCTTAGTTGATTTACAAATTATAATGTATATTCAACAGTTACAACGAGAATATAGTTCATATTATATTACTTAAAGCATTTGACTGTGGTTATACTGGATATCATTTATGAGATAGGTTAAATATTGTATATTCATGAAAAAGAACGATATTAATAAGTTGTTCAAGCATTTATTACTAGTAGACGAGATTGGCTAAGAGCTCAGATTCAAACGAAGTAGGCTATTATAAACCCTATTATAATCTTAAAATTGTAGAATATTGTTATCTACTTACGTTTTTTTCCACTAAAATTTAAAGAAATTATTTACGCTAATGAATTAGTAAATACGTTTTTTTTTAATATAAACCCTTCTAACTAAAAAAAAAAAATGAAGAAACTTTCTACTGCCACAAGAAGGAAGAGAGAAAACTATTGCTAAGCATATGTTATTTTTTCTCAATAACGTCTAGAAAAAGACCAGCTTTCTAAAAGTCGATTTGAATCCTTTCAGTCTCTGTATACGTGAGCGTTGGCGTGTTCCAGTAGAAGCAAATTTATTACCACCAGTGCTATATAAGACAAAAAATGAAGAACGGCAATACAGAGGGTGTATCCCGTACATTTGACTAAATTCAGAAAAAAGATCAACGAATTCACATAAATTCTGTGTAGGCCTACATTATTGGATATGTTCCTTCAGGCCCAGGAGCATGAAGGTGGATTTTGGCGAGTATGGGTTTTTACACCATGCTGTGACATCATAACACCCCGGCCGCCATGTTGGAAATGTATGGTTTCATAAACAATTGAGAAATTAAAATATGGCTATCTCTATGAAAATCTATATAATGTGATGTCAGCAAACAAAATGGTTGAAAGATTATTTTTTTATAATATTTTTAAATTTTCTAATTTTTTTCATTTTACTTTCGAAATGTTGACAATTGGTAACAATGAAGTCAATCAAGGTCAAGGCCAAAGGTCGAGGCAAAGGTTATACAAATCAAACATGGCAGCCGGTGGTCGTGACGTCAAAACATGGGGGCAGGAAGTAACATATACGGTAACTATAATACTTAAATTTCCTGACAGAAAAATTGAAAAAAATCTAACGTTAATGTCACAGTCGGACATGTTGGCTGGAGTTAGCTGAAATAAGGTAATCTCGTTACCACTTTCAAATTTGTGTAATCAGAGCACAACGAGTGCATTCGGAGATTGGGACCGCGCGGCTGTAAGGCTGACTAGCTCGCTTACCACTTGCCACAATGCCTTTAAGGCGCTCAACTGATTTTAGTCTTATCCTTTCAGGACTGCCGTTAAGGGCAATTATGTACGGCCATCTTTAATTTACAGTTTCTCCCCGCTGCAAGAATTAAGGCGTATCAACATTTTCGACATAACATGTTCTAAAATGTTAGTCTACTGCCACTTTTTACATTACTATATACAGGTGATTCGGAATTAAGTGAGCGCTCAAGAAAGCCTTATTAATTTCTATTTCCTGCCAGTTTATATCTTTTCGCTGCATGTAAACATAAACATTGCCACGTGCTTTTATTTACATAGACTTGTACAATGTTTACATTTACATTACACTGCTGCGATAAATATTGTCTATAATATCTACGTATTAAAAGAACGGGCGCTGTATATATGCTATACTCAATAGTAATCTTAGTTATAAATACCTGCGAGTTAACGTTTTATGTCACTGTTTTCTCTGCATCAACTCCAGTTGAATGTGCCGTTATTCATCTCGTAAATGCATGCGTAGTATATTAGTTTGTAATTCAAAACCGCCACTATAAACACACACGACACACGCAATTCAACTTCCATTCAGCATACTGTCATGAAAGACGACGCAATTAACAAAAGCGACAAATAACGTATTTTCTTAATGTGTGAAACAGAAAAATTGCTATTTCTAATTCCATATGCTCAGGTTGACGATCGTAAAACATAACAGATTACAGATTACTAATGAATTCACATCAGTTAGCAATGATACTCATAAAAAGTTACTTCTAATACTTTTGAATGTGCTCGTCAGAAATCCATATTTATTACACAATGGACAGAGACACTCATGACTGAACTCGCTGTCAAGTCTGCGAAGCGGCGAAAACCTAACTATGGTGCCACCTGCGTCGGTGAAATTTTGAACTACCTCAGTGGCGTTAGCAGTTTTGAATTCAGCGGGCGGTTGCATCATTTTGTCGTGGCGCTAATCAAGTCGAACTACACAGTCAGTAGGTAAGTCAATTAGATAATAAATAAATTTTTTAGAGTATATGTCATACAGGGCGGTCGATTGCATTTGATGTACTTTCAATAATGCTGTATTCAAATAAGAAAATAGACGAAACTACATGCAATGATTCGCTACCGACCATACAAACAATAATGTAACTATTGTTAGTGTTGAGTAATATGCAGTAACGGCAAGTGATATTTTTCAAAGGTTAAATCTTTAGTGCTCACTTTATTCCGAATGAACTTTAATAGATTACTTCCATATTACCTGACTCTTGTTGGAAGATAAGGAAGACAGTGTTATTTCTTATCTTCTTACTACAAGTGCCAGATAATATGGAAGTAATAAAAAGTTGTAGTAAACTAACATTTAGAGAATGTAATGACATATATATTGATGCACCTTCAGGAATGCTGTAACGGAGAAAACACAGTAAATTGAAGATGGCCGAGCACCATTGCCCTTACACGCTGACCCAACCCCTTCTCTGAACTCTGCACAAGGCTCCCAATGAGAATCGTGGCCAACTCGCCGGAAGCCAAGAACAGCTCGTGCTCACTCTCCCCTACTCTTTTACTCAGATCCCAGCAAAACCTTCGTCGCCATCCATCATTAAAGGGCGAGAGCGTGTCGACCACCCACCTGGCCCCTCAGTCGTGACGTCACTAGCCGGTACTTCCTGCCATCCTACTTGGGCTCGGCAAGAAGAACGACCGGCGAGGAAGGCAAAGGTCATATTCAGCAGCGAAATATGAAAGAGTAATAATCGTTTAATAAACTTGTCTACCAGCGTAGAAAGCAAGGGAAACCATGCAATTAAATACTTGACATTTTATAGCTTCATACGAGGCTGAAGTTCGCCTATCAATACAAATAAATTAAAAAATCGCAATTTATTGAGTGTTGCCTTTTATCTGCTAATTATTCGTACGTACCAAAGATTTCTGCACGTAACAAACCGTACAAATTTTTATTGCGTTTATTTGCCTAACGTTTCTTTCATTTAGTAAATTTAGCCTCAACCATGGTTAATATTAAATACCGTAATTGCCATACATTTGCAATGTTTGTCCCAGAATTGGATTAAGATACGTTTTTACTTTTGCTTGTACTTCTTGCACGTGAATTATTCTTTCATGTTATATGCACCGCTGGCAAAAATTATTTCGTAAATTATTCTGTCAGAAATATGAAATTTAATCTATTTTATATTGTTTCTAAAGTATGTTTCCAGTTCACTATAGCTGTAAATAACCTGTCATTCATTGCAAAGGCCTATACGTAGACCATACAATCGGGCTAGTTTGAAAATTCTGTTTGAGAGAATCAAAAATGAGAAGCTTTCTCTGTCAAGGCAGTGATTGGAAGAGGCAAGCGAGAGTTAAGTGTAACTATAACGTAAAAGACAAAACGAGAAAATCAAGGTAGCTCATTAAAATCTATGAGTAGGTATGCCTAATTATAAAATCCACTCCTTCATAAAAATATTTTTACCACAAATCTACTAAAATTTAACATTTTGGTGCGCATTACACATTTTGTTTTTACAAGCAATATCGTCGAGAATATGGTTACAAAATCTTAAGGCATGTAATGTATAATACTTCGACTCCACTAACTTTAGTAGATTTATTGTTATACCGTAAATGTTTAGGATATATTCACGAAGTTGACTATTTTTTTCATCTTCACATTTATAAACCAACTCGTCACGTAACCTGTTCATTATCAGCTACGACACAACAATAATATTTCTTTTGCAGCTCGGCTACTACAGATCCATCACATTCAATTTCTTATTTCTTCCTTAATTACCCCGAGAGAAAAAAATTACAGAAGTGAATTTTGAACCTACTTCAATTGTAGAGTGCATTTGTCATCGTGCGACGCTGCTTTACATTTTTGTGTTTGGCAGTGGACAGTAAATAATGAGCAATGGGATTTCCTATTTTCATTGCGAGATTTTTTGGAATGCAAAGTAACAATGACTCGAACTCTGAATGCATATCAGAATGTGCCAGTTAGCTTTATAATAATGCAACAAACTTGCAAAAAATTACGTGCATCTACTGAATTTCTAGGGATCCTCACTTTAATACATATGTCCAACATCTTCATTGATAATTTCCTGTAAGAGTCACTGGACAACAGCGACACTCCACTTTATGTCTGCCATATTTTTGTATACGTTATAGTTCCGATCTAGAAACACGGTACTGATCAACTTTAGGATTTTGCGAATTCACTCAAGCCACCAATCAGTTCACATGCAGGACTGAAACCAATGAAAGCCTTCCGTTCTGAAAAGTGCTAGTTTGTAAGAATGATTACAAAATTAAACATGAAACTCACCCACAAGCCAACACCTCTTATTTGGCACCAAGCACTAGATAAGCACGAAAACTGGAATAATCAATACGCTTTTCGAGCAAAAAAATTATCCGATAAATAATTAATATTCACTAATTGTAGCCATGTAGAGAAAGAGATTTTCGCAAATGGCTCTCCTATAGTGCCACAAAACCACACATGGAAAAAATCAACTGTTGATGTTAGTCCACGAAATACCTCAGAAAAACCTGTATGCACCTTATCAATTCCATATGTTTATGGTTTTCCAGAAATAAAAGAACTGTTGGGACAAATAAACCAGCAAAATGCTTTAAGTCAAAAACTAAGTTAGAAAGCATCATTATGAGTGTGAAACCAGCAACTGACGAAATACAAACTGTATTTACCAAATGCCATGCGAGTGAGGAAGTGTGTAATGGCAGAAACTGGCAGACCACTATCCTCGCGCAATAAAGAGTGCTAAAAATAACAAGGAGGATGGTGAAACTAAAGACTCTAGACTGACGCAACATGTGTGGGAAAATAATGACAAAATGTTGCCCTTACTCACAGAAACAAGTCGAATTTAATGGAAATTAAAATAATTTACATGTACTGAGAAAAATACAAATTTATTTAGGCCTAGTCTTCAAATAATTGGATGAAAAACCACGTGTATAAATTTAACAAAAAAAAATTGAAAAAACTAAATTGAGACATCCTTCGCACAAGGACAATAGTCTATAACCCACAGTTAATCAAGAGATAACGCGACAGCCATTTGCCGTACTACAGGAGAAGGGCTTCAGAGCCTAGTTTCTTGTCAATCTTGTCTTGCGTCTTGTAACATCGCCGATATGTGACCCTCTCGTGTGTAACATTGTCTTCACCTCAGTAATTACATGTGCAGTCTAAATTCGGCCGTACTGAGTTGTCTTAGTTTCCTCGGTTTTTTTTCTATCAGTTTTCCTCTTTGCATATTTATTTCTATTTACTTTTGTGGTTTGGAATAAATACTAATGGTATTTTTCAGGTTTATTTTTTGTTTGTGTATGTAATGACGACAGCCGCAAAATCAGCTTGTTTTCTGTTATTATTTTTCTTCTCTCTTTTTGGGTTTACGGGGAAGACATATCACTATAATGGTGTATATCCATTACATTCCACTAACTACTTGAAGAATATAAGATCTCCTTATCTAATTTCGAATTTTATTGGATCAGTTATGTTGTGGAAGTAAGCTTATCTAACATTCCTTAACTGTAAATATGGAGAGTAATAAGAAAGTTACATTTACTGTAAGTCGCATTTAATTAATTCACTGACTAATTTTTCACTGTGACATCTTATTACACACATATTTAATTATTATTTTGTTAAAAGTATTCAGGAGAGTAAATATTAGGTTCAACATTTGGCGAAATATAATTAATTTAAGAAGTAAATTATTTTTGATTTTGACGTGAGTAATATTGTAAATAAAGGAGGAAATTTAGTTAACTATTGTACTCAATCTGTCATAATATGTACGTGACCACCTCCACAGAAATTTTTACTATACAGTTGAAGATGTTATGTGAAACTTTGTCTGCTGTTGGACTTACAAATACCCATTTCTTTACGAAGGTTTTGACCTACATAGTTTTACACTAAATTAGTTTAATTCTAAATGTTTCGAGTGATGTATCTAACAAACAGGGCAAATGCAGTAAACATTTATATTAATCCTGGCATAAATAGAGCGGAACTTAAGAAATAAAAAAAGAGCAAATTTTTAAGCCAAGAAATACTATTTTCTCAGCACTTAAAAGGCTTGCATACTTATGCAACAATAGAAACAAAAAATTAAGGCTGAAGCACAGACAAGAAATTATGTATCATTAGTTGCGACTTAGCTAAAGGCTGAATGTTTTATTTTGCGAAAAAATACTTCTTACGGTTAGTTCTCTAAAACACCATCTCACAAATGGTACAACATCATTGCATGCATACATGTCGCCTACGCGTGCCGTTTACTCCTTCAGGTGGAGTCTCATGCCGCGTGATGAATTTTCCAAAGAAAATATCGTAGTGCATTAACACTTTACAGATGCCTTAGGTATTAGTCACCAATTTAAACACACGCAACACCCGATACAGTGACTTTCGTTTTATGTATTTTGTTCACACTGTATTCAGTTTTTAAACATTGTTGTCTTTCGATATTTTTTTATCGCATAAAATGTATGAGGACCAATTTCCACAGTTTCTTCAGACTAAGAACGTAACCTCAATCTCAAAGATTTTACGAAATTAATATATCACTTTTAATAGTATTTCAACAAAAATAGGACCGATAAAAAGGCAATTTCATATTTATACGTTTTACTATCAAACTTTCATTTAAGTAGTGTTTATTGCTGTAGGTCCGCCATGACAGAAGATACCACGATAATAATTTAATATATTACAATATAATATTTGCAGATATGAAACAATTTTTAGTATTAATTTACACCCGTTTTGAGGAAATTAAGCTCATTGTTATGCCGATAAATTCTCATTAATATGTGTTTCTAACAAAACCTAACAATACAAAAACCCAGTAACGACTGTAAAAATCCTCCCTAAAGCCAGCGAAAGAAGGCGTAACCAACGGTGTGGCAGATAAATGGAACAGCCCAAAGAGTTAACAATTTGTTTATTTTTTTGTTTAAGTTTCCTTACCGAGGAAACAGCGCTGGACGACACATACATTAATGAGCTCTAGAGTTATTAGAACTTTCCCTCTGATTACTGTTTACACGAGCGCAGCGCTGCGGCCGTACGTCTTGGATCGGGACCGCGTCAACGAGGAACGCGGAGCACTAATTCCTTAATTGAAAAGATGCTGGAGATAGGATGAACTCTACCAGCCCCGGAAAATACTGCGGCTCGATACAGGTTGGAGATTTTCGGGTTCAACCAGGATCTTGTCCATAGGATCTCATGATATGAGTAACACGTGGCTACATACACCAAGTGTTTTAACTCGTGAATTGCGTCATACTTTGACTGCGAGAATAGGCATATTTTCCCATGTACGGGTAAACGTAAATAAGTTGAATAAAGACGGAGAGTGTTCATTTTTCGTGGTAATTGTTTATGAAAAATTAAATCGAAAACGTGTCTTCAATTTGTCCGTTAAGTAAATTATTGTGGCAGTAATGCTACCTTGAAAATCGGAGGTAATATTTAATTTTGTAAAACATAAAATATAATACTATACGATATTATACACCGACAAGTAGTGTCAAAACAATTGAAGACGCGCGTGGATGAATGGGTTATGTTACAATGTAAAGAAAATCCAGTTTGTTCCAAGTTTCAAGTGTTATGTACTTATTTTTCACATAGCACTCTCAGAATCCACAGAAAAGCAACATAGATACAGCAGTGGATGAAGGGGTTATGTTACATTATTGGGCATAGCTACAACAAACTTTGTCACTTTACCCAGAATATTGAGTGTGCAACATAACACCTTCATCAACTTGCATCTTCAATTAAAGAACAAGTATAGTTATACATTCTAGTCAAAGAATGAAATTCAAATTGTGTGTTCAAGGTTGCATTAGTTCCACAATTATTCACTTTGCGGATGAATTGGTTCTACATTTTTTACTTACTTTTCACATGCTATTTTGACGTAAAATTAACATACTACGTTCTCAGTTATCCTGTTCTATAAGACAAATAGAGACTCTTTTACTGTGAACAATTTCGTTTCGCATACTGAGCGTGTAACTCCGCCAACCTTGTCCAGTCTTATACTGTAGTTTCTGTCAAATCGAGCCTATCTCTAGTTTTTGACTGTTGTGTTGGCGGCGATGTATACAGCGATTTTCATGGACAAAGCCGTTACTGACCCAACGAATTTCCTGAATAACCTTTGATCACATGGTTGCCTCCGTCAGAACTGTTAGAAACATTAAATACTATGCTTGTACCGGCTATAAAACAACTTTTTATCAAGACATACAATACCATATATATATATATATATATATATATATATATATATATATATATATATATATATATATACACACACTCATTACTATACATCTATATTCTATATGCACATGGTTCCACCACAGCAAATTCGTTTGGGATGGTTTTCTGTTTGTATAGTTTAAAAATAATTAAAAAGGAAGTATTTACTTCCACGAGTCGACTATGAGTTATGTCTTGGTAACATTTGAGTAAATCTTAAAACCTACGCCAGGGATAGAACCTAAATAATCCCTCGATTTATTTCAGAGCTCATGTTAAACAGTAGACACTTTTTAATATTATTGACTACGCCACTTTGTGTGAATGTTTTCTGTTGGACGAAATCAACGACCAGCATAAACTCGTTTATGATCTAACTGTTTTGCTGATTTTTCTACTGCGTGCTAAGTTACTGTGGACTGGACTGTTGCGTGACCTAACAAACATTGCACCCTCCTTACAGGGAAATATGTTCTTGTTTGTTGGGTGGACTGCAAGTGATTCATCCTCTTCTCGTGGTCTCTGAGAGGATGGGAGGGTTTGGGAGGATGGTAGTTATCCCATCTCTTCCCGTACAGCGGGGGTCCAAGTTATATTCTGAGCAAACAAAGATGTGCGACACGACGGCTGCAAATGACAGCAACTGTTAATCACACCCGACTAGTTCTCTCGCGAACACTAGTGTTTCATCCCCATAGTAAATCAATCCCGCAATTTGCTTTTAAAATTAATTGTATAATGTAGCTAAAATCCTGAGTTAAACTACAAACATTTGTATAGAACGTATCTCGCATTAAAATGGTTTTTTTGTTCCTTACATATTGTAATTTTTTATTGTCTTAATACACTTGACATACATTTTCTCGGTACTTTTGATATTCTTCACATAACTAAGAGGTGCGATATGATGTTCAGTTACGCCTTAGGGAAAGTTCGTAGACGATTCATCGTGACGTGTTACATTTGCTGACAAATGAAATATCTCACAGCGAAAATGCCACAAGGAAATAACGAAAAATAGCAATTACTTCAGAACTGTATAATAATGCTCGTCTGTAGATATACGTTTTACATATGCAAATTTTGAACAACGAATCCTGCTAAAATAATTTATTCTCCATAAACATAGTTCTATGACATGATTTGCAGCGAAAAAAAAAAAAAAAAAAACTTTTTTCTCCTTCAGATAAATTTTATGTCATACTTACTTTTTTAATCTTGCGTGCCTAAGTTTTGCAATGTTTTAGTAAGGATATGGACCACGCTAATAATACTAACCGTGGTTCAGTACCCACGCATAGCTGTGATATAGGTCGACTTGGTACTAACGAACGAACAAACGATGAGTACCACCGTTAACTTACAAGAGACCAAAGTAGTCGACTTTAATATTTGCGTTCCATTTAACTGCCGCAGTTACCTTAGCGAAAAAATCATCCTTCCAGATGTCACGTGTTTTGTGAGTACTAGCTTTGTTTTACGAAATACTTATTGCTATTCCGTTCATCAATTCCGTTCATCATCTTCATTTATTACTTACGATACTGGTCACGTATAAGCGAGTCCTTTTTTAGGCCTTATTAATAGCGTAGTAGCAAACAAAATATTTAATTTTGGTTCCATCAGATGTTAATGTTTTTTAGAGGTAAAATATATTTGAAATGGTTACTTTATATTAGTCATACCGAAAAATTCATACAAACAAGTATATGAAATCACAAATGTACCGAAATGAAAAATTAACCAAGGCCTGAAAAAAATTCACTTTACCATTATTTAACTAAAATTATATAAACAGCATTAAGAGGAGCATGAGAACTCCCCAACTGAATGGTGAAGTGAAGGACTACAAAGAAAATGTTGGAGTAGCATGCAGGAAAGCCTTTTGGCTACGGAAGACATTCAAATGAAGAGCCAATTTTCAGGTTCGGATTTCCGGAGGGTACAGAGATACGTGCCTTATTTATACATGAACCAAAAAGGAAATTAAAAAGTTAAGACAGCGTAAACAGACTCGAAATTACTGAGTGAGCTGCCAAGAATGATAAACCGTTCTACCATGGCTACACATACGAAATGTATGCTGTGTTTAATTTTTCTATTTCACATTCTGGCACACGTTTTATTTGCGTTCTGCTACTTCATTAAAATTTCGATCCTGTTATACTTACTAAGACTTTTGAATCAAATAATTCCTGTCATAATAATTTTCTATGTCGTCTGTTACTGAAAATCCTCTAGCTTTTTTCTTCCGTCGTTTCAACACTCATTGGTGTTGTTATCATTGAATAATAACTCACGAAATGAGGAATTCAAAAATGTTATGGCCTTATATACATATTTAACTACGGCCCTGAGAAAATCCCAGATGTTGGTGTCGTTCCTGTTGTGAAAGGACTGGCTACCAGGTCTTTCGAGACAATCTCTGACGTTGCCGAAGGTGAGCCCGATTGCTGTTCTTAGCTTGAACAGTCGCAATCTTCCCGGAGGCTCCTTCCGTATATCAGATCCATAGTCATCCTGGCACGATGGGACTACGCTAAAGAAGAGGAAATCAAGTGTGACCGTCAAACTCATGATCTGGTGTCAACTGTGTCCAAGATACTGCACAGAAGCGTACCTGCATCAGCCCTAGGAAAATACAGTGAAAGTGACCAGTTTTAAATCAAAGGTTGTATGATGTTTGTAAGTGTTTGTAATTGTGTAAATATCTATGTTTTCTGGTTAGAGAATAATAATAACACAATTATCTGGGGCTGTTTAGTGATTGGCTGTGACCTTCGGCCAATCGTAGCCTGACTTGCTTCTGATCAGTTGGTGTGTGTGTGCGTGGCTAATTCACGGGAGATTTTGGTGGCTGCTCTGGTTGGTTAGTTTCTTCGACATTGCGCTGTCTATATGGCAGAGATAACTGGCCAATCCCGATGAAAGACAAAACACAATCCGAATAGTAAGTGTTAGTTTACATGTTACCGTGTTTACGAGGGAGACTTTACGAAAGAAAATCCTGTAGAAGAATGACAAGAAGAATAAACTAACTCATTACGATTCACAGCAATGAAAATCAGCTGTGAACCAATGCAGATTACTCCTTGGAAATAATACACGGCATTGATTTAGACAAGTCCATCACAATAAGTGAAGTGTGGAAATGCAGACCAAAATATTTTAAATAAGCCTTAGTTATGTGAAACACCAAAATAACGTTAAAAAAGAGAGGATAGAAACAGGTAGGCCTAATTTAAAATATTAGTGCATCTCCAACAGGCGACTCAAAATATAGACTAAAGACACATCATATGTTTGGTCATCCACTTCGACTATTCATGACAGACTAGGATTCACATATGTACGTAATCTTCGTCTGATATAGTCACGCACACGTACCCGTGCACACACACACATACGAAAGACCCCCACTTAATTTGGTTGAAAATTATTTATTTTGGTAGTAAAATAATATCGCTCCCGAAACAATATACGTGAAACGCGTGAATAGTGCTTTCTCCCCACACTATGCATGGTTCATCAGCACAGCAGGCTCGGTGTACATATCAACGTGAGCGCCGTCACACTTCCTTGTTATGCCTGCCGCATCATCGCTAATGGCTGAATTACATGACATTACAAGATCCTTCACGCAGAGACTGGTGCGGGGAGGGAGTGGGCAGACGAGTGGGTAAATGGCCCCCATGGGGATCCCAGCATGAAAGGGAGAGCTGAGAGGGACCTAACGCCACCTGAACACTGAGTCACTAGCAGCTGTCCGCCGTGGAAGGGGGTGAGGGAGGGTGGCTGGTATCCCACCGCACCCATCTTTCCTGCGGCCACAAAAAATTTTTAGTTTCAGAGAACGGTTCGTGATTGGGAAGCGTGCCTCGTGACTAATAGCTGAAAATTATGTCTTGTTGGTTCTGGCCACGTGCTCCGAAATTAAACTGGATTGGGAGCATGTTGCTAACGCTGATTTTCACGTTGTCTAGTTCGTTCTACCAGCATAGTTGGAGCAAGTTTGCTTTCTTTACCTGCATTCTATTAAGTCCAGCATTTGGCTTATTTAATAATGTTCCACATCATTTGTTGCTAAAAACTTATGAGACATTTATTTGCGGCAAATCAAACATGTCATTACCGAAATATATTTTTTATCCCAGTAGATAGTCTCCATTAAAAAAAATAATAATCACAAGTAATAGTTATTTTTATCTTAAATATTGTTTCTTATTAACTGTTTCATTTTTAAAGTTTGTTACAGAATTCATTTCAATATTTTTTTACGATGCATCACAATTTTCTTAAATCTATAATTGGTATAAAGATATACATAGAGAAAAAAGGCGACAGTCAAATGTAGTACGTGACGCTGATAACTATAACCTGAGAGTGGGATGCCTTCATTCAATTTCACAATTCCTAAGAAATGATACTGGCCTGTAGAACTTACTGCCTGGAGTGTGTGTGTGTAAAGTTATATAGATTGACATATTCCTTAGTGACTGACATTAAAAAATTGACTTTTTGAAATTAAATTCAAAGCGAGCTGATATGGCCAACACTTACTTCTCTGAATCATGGGTCAAACCAAACAATGAAGCCCTACTTCATTGACCAACGCCAGCTATTACAGAAAATAATAGTTTTAGCACGAAAGTGATACATAACTCTTTACAGAACACTTCCTTATGAGAATGAGTAGGTTTGTGGACATACGCAATCTCAAGTTTATTGGAAAAAAAAGTCTATGTGTTGTGTGACGATAAACAAACAAAAAAAACACCAACGAAATCGGTTGATTACATCAAGTATTTGCACGATCACACAAAAAATAAATGTATTTTTATAACGGACCGACGAAACCACAGACATAAGAAGAATATATTTATGTATGGAATTTCACAAGTACACCAGTGGACACCCAGCTCAAAACAAGGAGAATAACAAGTTTCAATATATCAAAACTCTAGTTAAGATCTGTTCCCGTCTTAAGGCGGCCGCCTACCCCACGCTTAAAATGCGTTGCAGTGTGTTCGTAAACAGGTTTTTATATACGAAAATATTCCACGTGTGCCCATTATGCCAACGTACGAAAAGAAAACAAACTTCAGATAAGCCCTTCAACTTATATCTAAAAACGGCCTTTTCAGACTTCCGTACTTCAAAATGTACTAACCGGATGTACGTGAAACTAAGATTGCCACCTGCACTGAACTTAGCTGCAGACTTTCTACCAATAAAATTATATGGTCACCGCTTAGTGTCCCATAGTAAAAACCGTTCAGCGGGAAGCTTGCACGCTAGTTCAGCGCTTAGCTAGTTAAAGCGACATGGCATTTGATGCGCGCTTCAAAGTCGACCTTACTGCTCCATTGCTTTTAAGCCTCTCACGCGCGGGTAGGCAGCCCCTTAAGGCTTGACACACTTCTGATGGGAGACATTACGATACCAATAATGGTATACACGATGTAAGGATATTAAAAGTCCAAACTCCGAGAGGTGATTCCTTATGAAAAAGTAAGCAGGCATTATATGGGGCACTTTCAAGACAAGTTAATATAAAGGGTTTTTAAGCTTTTGAAAAATCGAGTTTAAAGATATTAACTCGTCAAAACATCAAAAAACGGATAGACGTTAAATTACGTTTCTGTGGGTTATATTTAGAGGTAATGAGATCTTTAACATGCAACACATTCAACATTTAAACTTTATTCTTTCGTGAAAATATTAGGGGTTGCTACCCTCATATTGCATAAAAATTCTTTGACGTTAATAATTGTAAACAATTCATATTGTCTATTCGAGCGATACATCACGAGGAGAAAAAAGGTTCTTCTTGTTGCAAGCTCCAAGATTGCAATGTTTACCATAAACATGCACACAACTGTTGCTGTGAAAGTAACACAACGCCTGACTGTAGGCAAAAAGTTCTACAGCCAAGAAAGCCATGATCTCAAGAAAGTGCAAACTGTGATTAAGATATTTTAAAGCATCACAAAATCCACTCAAGTAAAGTTCAAATAATTTAGGCGGGACTTAACAATTTTGGGAACCAATTTGGTTCTCCGCAATTTTACAAAATGTTAATTTCATTTATAGAAAAATCCACGAATATAATAAAAAACAATAATACCACGTAAGTAAATGCTAAAAAATTACAATACTTTTGAAATGGTTTATTTATTTACTTTTCTCACTGAACCAAAATAAACGAGGTGCTGTTAAAAGACAATTCTGTGACACACGTTGTTTCTAAAATTTGTGGATTTTTTTATTAAAAAATATTGCAAAACAAAATTTGTTGCTAAATTAACTTAACTAAGCATTCTTTGTTGATCTTGGGTGAATTTAGCTACATTATTTTTAATAACTGCATCACAGGTTGTATACTCCTTAGAGCACGACGCACATACAATTCCTTGGCAGTATCACTTTTTGCCTACATACCAGTCGATGTGATATTTTCAGAACAGTTGCGTGCATGTTTCTTTTAAACTGTGCTTTCTCGAAGCTTGCAACAAAAAAAAACTTTCTTGTTCCTTACGATGAACCTCTCCTACAGAAAACAAGAATTATTTACAATTCCTGACGGCAAAGAATATTAATGTATTATTGGGATAGCTACCCCTAATATTTTCACAAAAGAGGAAAGTTTAAATGCTGAATGTTTTGCATGTTAAATATCTCAGTAACACTAAACATAACACACAGATTCGTAATTTAACGTCTGACCGTTTTAGATATTTTGACAAATTACTATTTTCAAACTCGATGTTTCAAAGCTTATAGTTTTCATAATATTCACTAGATTTGAAAGTGCACCATTTAATGTCTAGGACTCACTTCAGTAGGCCTATTTTAAAAAAAAATTTAAGTTTTTTTTTTCTTTTTTACGTTTCGAACCTACTACGAAACAGAATGCTTTATTTAGCGTACGGAACTATTTTTTCCCCTTTACACGTCTATACTAGAGTTACGACTTGGGGCAATACTTTGTTCTTACAGTAACTACTTACTGTGCTTATCGGACGACTAAACGCAACCGACGGAAGTGTTGCTACGACTGACTCCGCATGCACTGTGCACTCCCCAGCTATCTCCGCGTCATCGCACTGTCTGTTTAATTGCTCGCAATCGGCACGCGTTACAGATAACGTACCGATACCGATCAGGACGCATTACTTGTGATGGCACCGACCGAGACACGTTAATTAATATCCAGCCTTCCCAAGGGCAGTATCTTTCTCGAGCGGTAATTAATTCCACTGACTGGCGGAACAGATCGCCCATTAATCAACCTGTCCACACGATGAAAGGGAAGGGTAGACGCAGAAAGAAAGAAAAATGGAAGCAACGCACGTGGGGGTGTTTCTCGCGTGAGTCTTTTTCGCTAAATGGTGTTTTCGCGCGAGCGCGCTGCTGTCTGTGAATCAGTTAGGCGGTAGGGGTTTATCTGCAGGTGTTCGGAGGGTCTTTTGTTTGCTGTCTGGAGGTGAAGATGGCTGATGGCGAGATTACAGCTCCGCAGTTCTGCTGGGCAGACCACTACGAGAGGCACCATTCACGTAGACGCGCCAACTCCACTCTACAGCAGGCACTCCTGGGTGATTCACCCCACTGCCTAGCACACTTGCAACTGCATGTTTTAGTGGTAAACACTCTACTAAACATTAGATATTTGTACCAATAAAACTATACATATATTGCACAACATACAATCTTTAACAAAAATGCAATAATCATGATGACAGTGACAATTATTTACTACCTCTGTGATCTGGAATGTCAGGCATAGATAATTATTAAAATCGTATGAAAGACAATGGTTTAAAACACTCTCCCCAATGAAAAACAAATGGGAAGATTCAGGATTATAAAGGTACTAGTTCCAAGGCTTCGATCCCCGATATTTTGCCAAATGGGAAACGCAGTGGACGTTGTCTTTGGCTAGCTGATTTTCTCGGAGTACTCCCACTTCCATCGTCTTCCTCCATTTTATGGGTTCTGGAGATGCCTACGAACACCAGGTCAGAGGTCTGCTTGTTGGGGTGTGACTGATACCCAGCCCACGGGTAACCATCCCCGCATGCGCAATACGTTCAGGACAATAACTGGATAATTACTGTTCCTAAGGAGTGAAAAAAAAATTGGTAAAGTTCGTATTTACTCTATAAATATATTACAAAAACCATGATTTTCTGTTGAAAAATTTTTGTATTAATGTACAGTCACAACCAGTTTACAGTATTAAATTACAATCAATCTTTTCTGTAACTGGTAAATTATAAGCAAATAAATTGTCATAGCAGGACCCCTAATCAACTAATATACTTTCTGGGGTTATTAGAAGTCATATTGTTAAACAAAACTACGAATGGTGACAGCAATTACTTTTTCCGTAAAACCGTACGTAGTAATCTGATAACCCTGAATCCTCCAATTTTAAAATTACGTTTAACATATAAAATATTTTACTTGAAAATTCTGGATGAATACAGCGCACAACACAAACGTTACACACAGCAGTGAGTATATGTCTGCTCTCTGTCTGCTTGCAATGTATGCATTTCTAAACCATTAATCCAATTTCGATGTAAGTTTAGTGAACTGTGCATGCTCCCACGAAGGTTTCTGACAAAAAAAAATTACGAACCTACACACACACACTCACACACACACACACACGCACACACACACACACACACACACACACACACATATATATATATATATATATATATATATATATATATATATATATAAACACATGTAGCGGTGGGGCAGAACGGAGTAACCCAAAAATTTTTGTGAAATTTGTTTCTAAATTTGTAATAATGTCAGTTATCCATCTTTCGTAATTTTCGAATATTTTGTCTAAAATTTTTTAATATTACAGTAATCTATAACTCATAATGTATGATAATCCGTTGTTGTGACTGGAACTCAAACAAATTTACCTATTATTCAGTCACACAATTAGGGGCCGTGCTGCAACTCAAGAATGGTAGGCAATCTCTACGAACCACAGACACTTATTTATTCCAACAAACAGTCTATATCTATATAGGGAATTAAACAATTACTGCTTTACAACAAACTATAGCAGGTTCCACTGTCTGGATAGATCCATTACGCCACTGTTTTGGCCTTAAATATGATAATCCAGTTATAGCCTAATTTGGTAGGAGAGAGCAAGAGAGGAAACCCGGAGAGTGAGATGGTTTACTTACCACTACGTTTGCTCCGCTCGGGAAACGACCACGAAACCTTATATATATATATATATATATATATATATATATATATATATATATATATATATATATATATATATAAATCCTGTAATCTGGTATAATCACACCGAGGATATGGACAATGTCAAAATATAAAAGATAAACATATTTACACATAAAGCAAACAATAAAACACACGATAACACATCATACAGACAAAACGATATAAATTAAATTATAGTCCAGCAGTACAAAGGCAGGACCATTATTAGATACCATAAAAAATTACGGATAAAATGTAAAATAAAATTTAAAATAGAACAATAATTTAAAATTAAACAAGTAGATCCCAGTGTACTTTCGTGCCCCTCGAGCACCTAGCAGTAGCACCCCTCTGTGGATGTCGGCACCACGACCGTGCCCCTCACACTCAAGCCTCCTTGGTCCGACGACGTGTAGAGGCACAGGTTCTCTGGATAGCGGCTGCGACCCCCTCCCTTGAAGTAACATCTCTTTTATAGGCTGCGTCGCTTTGTCGAACCTTGCCGTTGCCACAACAATCGACGCTCCGGCAGCCTCCGTGGTCCGCCCTTACTTAGCGGACGTTCAGAACAAATGTTTGACCCAGAAATTGGTCATAACACCGTGATTGAAAATATATTGTAACTAGAAATACATATATTTACGAATAACTTACGAGTACCTAGACTGACCATTTGCACGACTATAAGAAGCATTAGTTTGAAAACCACGTGAAGAAAGTCCGCAGCCAATAGCTAGTAAATATATAACTAAGTAAGGTGAAGCCGAAAGATTTTTATGAATAAGTAATCTCACTCGCATTTGGGGAGTTGCGAGTTTAATCCCAGTCGGTAGCCTTGGAAGAGCGATTCTCCCGATGGTTTTATTTATCGTTTCAGCTGATGCTGGGGTAGTAACTTGATATGAACAACTCAAATCTGAGGTTAGGTATGGAGTGTGGCAATGTGCCAAGGAAAGTGTGTATTTTCCTTCACAAATAGATTGTTTGCTTAATATTACACAAATTAAAGTGAATTTTTTCTAATATTCTCGTGTGGCAGAGAATCTACTTTAAAATGTTTATCTCTGTGATAATTGTGTGTTAAAACTACTTAAATGAATTGATATTTGTCTACGGTTTATAGTATATTATTCAAAACATCAACTAACACCATCACTGATTCATTCGTTGTTCTGTCTTTTTAAACATGTACGTTCTTTTCCGAAATTTTAAAACACGAAATAGTTATCTTGAAATCACGTAGTTAATTGATAACATCGATACATATTGTATACTATGCAGACCTTGATAAGGGAATATATTTCGCAGGTTTAAATATAATTTAATTAGAATGCTTTAAAATGTCCAGGGAGCTAAAATTCGTTTTAAAAGTTTAGGACATTTTGTCCCACGTATTCAAATTTACGTATCTCGATTATTCCCTGTCGTTTTAACAGTGTGTAGACGTACTTTTCAATAGAATATATGTTACAGACCTAGAACTCTGATGAGTTACGTTTAGAATATTATAACGTACATTCGTAAAGAATCATGGAAATAATGTAGCCAAACAATTAGTTGGTAATTAAATACAGCGTCATAGCAAAGAATCGGTTGTAATTTGAGAACTGTGTTCTACTGTTTTATTTTTGTTTGTAATGACATAAATAGTGTATGACAATTGTAAATAAGTCAATAAAAAATCTTTTTCCACAGACTTTAAAGAGGAGGTGTGACGTCTTTTGTAATGTAAGGGTTTTATAAATATTTATTTTTGTGCGAACCAATGAGTTGCTCATAACTACATGGGTGAAATATACGGAATTTAGAATGGTTGCAACTGGTATGTTGATATTTGCTGAAGCTAAAATATTACGGAGGCGCTGCAAGAAATTTCAAATCACTAGTTTAATTTATTTGATTTCTAATTGTTATTGTTAACATTTTCTGCTGTTAAATAACAACCACGCTTACAATTGGTCAAAGACAATTGACAGTCGTTTATTTATTGAAACGGACATTTTTAGTAAAATCAGGAGTTATAGTTAACACGCAAAAATAAATGTCTAAACTTCTCCGATCACTTGATCATGATAACTTTCAACTAAAGCAATTCTTCAAGAAAAATTCTGGTACATTTACAAATGTTTCCAATACTACAAATAAATTCGTTGTGAAGTTTACAAAAACATTCATTAAGTTATGTATAGAAAATGAAACTGCGCGTCTTGAAACATATGTTTTGCTTTATTATTACAGTGGTTATATCACTATTTGCTCTTCTTGCGTAATATGGAAACTAATAATTTTAAACTACCCGCCTGCGCTTCTGGACGAGTATCTTGTTGTATGCGATTTAGCTTTACGAATTAGGAAACTTGCGATCGAGTCATCGTTCAGTGTTTTATTTACTATCTCATTTGCATACTGGCGCTTACTGCAAATTATAAGTGTGTCCTTAAATATATAATTCATTCTTCCCACACTACTTGGTAAAAAAAATTGGGATTACGTCATTTGTGAGCTGATTCACTAGTCTTATACTGTAGCAGTAAATGGTGGGTTAAATGTTTTAAACAAGCAATGCCATCCACCTCTAATTACAAACATTTACAGTTGGGCAGTATAATACAACGGAAATATGTAAAGAAAAAATTCTGCATTTTTGTGACGTTAGGTGTTGAATGTGCTGTTGTCATTTTAGTGCAATCATAAAAACCTTTTTTGAACTTCGGTAAACATAAACATTATTTATTTAATGCCTTTGTTTAAATGGCAAAGTTAAGGCATTTAGCCTTCTCTTACACCTCTAACCAATATCATACAAATACAGAACACAATATCTTACAATATAAAAAAGTAATCGAATAGTAATTAATAACATTGCATACAAAATATCATTTGTGTGTGGAAAACGATATCATATAAGACGCTACAATAAAAACATTAAAATAGTATTAACTAATGCGATACTCATACAAAATTATGGAGAAGTAAACCTAATACTTATGTTGACAAATGTAACATTCAGTAACTTTGTACAACAATTTACAAAAAAAAAAAAAATCGAATAATATAACTGTAACATGTCTGCTGTTATACACAGTACATGCGTGAAAATGCAATTTACAAGGAGAAACGGAATATAAATTGTACCTGTATAGGACTACACAAAATTAAAACTTAGGAAAAAACCTAGTGTAAATAACTACCTAAGAAAAGTGTAAAATTTAAATGAATAAGTGATATACAAACATATATGACATAGTAATTAACATTAGCAAATAAGCAGACTTAAAGATGTTGCAATGTAAGGAAGTAGTATCATTTATAATAACAATAAAATCAAGGAAATACTAGACCTAAAAGCGCTTGTGTTTTTTCCGGATGACGAAGGCAAAAAAAGAACTGCAAATCAGTATAATGTAATGTATCAGTGTTGGCATTTCAACGAATAATATTTTACCACCGCGAGATGAAATAAAGATAGCCCTGCTTCCAGGGGGTGGCTATTCCGTATACTGCGCAGGCAAACACTTGAAGTCAGTGTATTTGTGCCCTTGTTTTACGAACGATTATACACGTTGTCACTGTAGATCATATTGTTTCCGCCATAAGAGCCAATGTATTTAACACGAATTTTGAAGAACAATAAACTAAAATTATTTATCGAATGACAAATATGCCGTGTTTAACTTAGTCTATAAATTGCTTGGAGAACAAAAATTTGCAATAAAATGTTAACTTAACAACACGACAACGTTTTGAAACACATTTCTGTGTACACCGACATCGCCAACTGTTTGTGCATGGAAACAATTTTTGAGCTAACATCTATGCTGGTTTTTGCCATTTATTAATAATTTGTGTGCAAATGTGTTTGTATTATTGCTATTTGTTAGCACGATGTGTTAATAAATAAGATTTATCAAGGAATACAACTATATTTCTAGAAACACGTTCAGCTCGTACACCAGTTTACACGCAAAATTGAAGTAACAGTTGACTGTTTGCTAAGAGGCTAAACAAGGAGAATGACAAGTGACAATTGACATGTTGTTACACAATCAAAACTAATTATAATTCAAAACTTCAACACTATTAAAAAGCAGTTGTATATCGTCAGTGACGTACACATGCGTAAATAAACCATATAGGGCCTATTTTCAGGTTTAATCGCTAGGTTAATCTACATAATTTTTTAACCACATAATTCACACTAAGCAATTATGAAACATGGACTTTCTACCCTTGAAATGTGACAGTAGCAGATTTCTTTCCCTTACCTGTTCTCTCTTTACTCCCAAATGCAACGCACGTAACCGTTTTCATTCACTCTAACTGCTCAACAGTACCAATACCATAATAGGCGCTTATGAAAACCTTACTCGATCTACTCGATAGATCAGACATTACAAGTACGCATTGTAATGCCGTGCGCGTATATTGTAATAGTATAGAAGGATATTCTGCACTGTTCTAACCTGGTCTTCTAATACTGGTCGATCTGCGACAGATTTTGCAGCACACAGTACTATTCGAATTTATGTGCGGTCGAAAAAAACCGTTACAAACATATGACGACTGTATACATCTAATCACATGACCAATACTACCAAGTAGACTATACTTACCACGTTTTCGTAACCACCTTCTGAGAATAGTTTGTATTGGACTACAATAACGCATTGTTCGCGCGAAACTGACATAACGCGTCATAAGTCCCAACATGCCATCTCTTCTATACTCCTACCTCCAGGCCTACCTCAGAAGAAATAAAACTGTAGTTTGAAAAAAAAAGAAAAAAAAGAAAAAAAGTAACACACTTTTGTAGCAGTATGCATTTTAAAAAGTTGAAAATTATCTTTAAACATAACTGTTATTGTCAACAGCACAGCCTTAGAAGAACAGGTCTGGACACTCGTCTGGAAACTTGGCCCCTTGTTGTTTGGCTGCAGTTCACCAAGTTACCGAGAATGTTGTGCGTCTTCAGCTCTGCAGTCAGGGCGGTCGGGCTCAAACTCCGCCCACTTCCCTCCCACTTTTTCAAGTGTTTAAATTGTAAAAATAAGCAATTTATCTAAACGTATTTTTTTATCAATTTATTATATACTTCCTTCGCTCACAATCTTCGTTTACTTTATAATGTAAGCACTTGAAAAAAGTGGGCGGAGTTTGCGGCCGACTGCCCTAATTGCAGCGCCAGCGACGCACAACACTCTCGGTAACTTGGTGCACTACAGCCAAACAACAAGGGGGTCAAGCAAAATACATTGGTAGATAGGCGAGGGTCCAGACCTGTACTTCTACGACCGTGGTCAACAGTGATTGAATAACCTACAATTCAGTAAAACTTTATTTTTTAATAAGATTAATATAAGAATATAGTACCGAAAAATTCACTTGAATGTAAAAATAAAAAAATAAAAAAAAACATGGAGTGCTTGATAGCGGTTGTATTATATTTTTTTATCGCCTGATATTCTTAAAGGTCGTATCATTATGAAAAGTAAGTATAAAGCAACCCACGCATTTTTATGCATTAAAATTTTAATATTTGATAATGACTTTATTCTTATTTTAAGCTTATACAACAAATATTTAAGTTGTACGGAATTGTGGGATATCCTGTCTCTGTTCATAATTTTTACTAAAAAAATTATTTTTAACTTTTTGTTCGTGTTGCTACAAAAGTGTTTTTTTAGTTCTAAACAATTTTTTTTTACTTTTTAGTCTTAAGACAAAAGGAAAATATAAGTAATGATTTTTCCAAGTTGTCTGCTTAAAGAATTGCATTTTAAAACCATTTGTTTATCGCAACCAGATGTATTTTTACAATGGACGGAAAGATATGCGTGATAGATTCATAATACAAACAATTCAGACGTCTGGAAGAGAGGAAAAATCGAATTGAAAGATTCCGTTACATTTGCACATGAATACTGGTAAAGCTATTAAAGAATCGCACAACTGAATTTATTTCCCACGCAGAGACAGGGTTGGCGTAACGGCTAGGACACTCGCATACCACCGCTGACCCTGTAAGGTCAACCCGAATTTTCGTATGAGGAAATCGGCCGGAAGATTATTTTGGTTGGCATGTTTCCTCGGTGATATCACTTTCACCCGCCCCTTCATTCCATTGCTGCTACATACCTTGTATCACCTTTCACCTTACCTCAGAGTCCTGGTGAGATCAAGGATAGAGAATTACATGTTAAATTATATTTGATGCGGCTCAGTACTTGTTGAACATACACGTGTAACGACACTAACTTTATTTGTTAGTCTCTGTACCGCACACATTTCTATATGCAGGGTTTTTAAGAAAAGTGTTTTATTCAATAGCCTGAAAACAGTAATAAAATAAGCATTTTCATTCTCAAAAACTCACAAAAACTTGATATCATACATTTGTTTCTACTTTTAAATTTCTGTAGCAAAACTCATCCTTTTTTTAAATGCAGAAAATGGTTTTCGTCCGAAACCGACATCATTTTAATGACTGAATACCGTCGAATATAATTTAATTATAAATCTCTAACGGTTCTCAGGTAGGCAACTCCCTAAAGGTCTATCGTCCTTTAATTTACAACTCATTTTTTCAGCAATAATTGATCGAAATATTGGAAATGCTTCATTTCCCATGCAAATCAAGATACATTAATTAAGAAATTGTTTTGTGGAGCAATCGTTATACTATGGCAATTGTAAGAAGTTCAATTGACGTCAAATATTAGTTACTGTCAAGATATGAATACGCTAATAGGAAGAGTTTTAATAATAGTAGCATTCGGGTTACATGAGATACTGCAGAAAAATTCACGACTGTTATTGCAGAATTTCCCGGAAAATATACATAGGTGCAAACATTTGGAGAAGTCCAGTAGGATATATAATTTCACAGTTCAATCCATCGGCACGTTTGCTGAAAGATTAAGACTTCGGGATTTTTCCGTGGCTGATGATCTCATTCAGGCCTCCTCATGCCAGAATACAGAGACGACTTAATTCAACGAACTCCAATTAGTACTTAATATTTTTTGTAGCAATATTCATCATATTTTTTTATCAGAATTTTGCACTCTTTAGTATCACCCATTTTGTAACGAAAATAAGGAAAAATCAATTTATATATAAATTCGTATAAACGGCGCATTACTACACAAAATTCTACATATAATTGTACATCGCAGGACTGCTCTTAGCAGTCAATATTTTTCAAGTCATTCACTTGAAAAAGTTTTGAATACATCACACCAATGTGAACAAAAAAATTGTGATATGTTTGCGACAAATCCATGAAGGAATTCTTCGATATGAAAATAGTTTTTTCTCTAAAAGTATTTTCAAAATCACTATAAATAACAGGCCGTAGCCTTAATATAAAACGCTGTTAAAATTAGTATCATTCCGCCTGCGTTGCTTAGCAACGACAACTCTGGCCATTACAGCCGTGTTTGCTATTACTCCACACGATAAAGTACGAAACTTTTTTTGAAATTCTGTGATACATACAGTGTCTAGTATGTTTTAAAAATGTAAAGTGGATAGTTTTAGAATATCAATGAAACTACTGCAACTTAAGATAGACAAGTAGATTGTTTCGTTTTCCCAAAACGAAGCCACGGTTTCGTATGTTATGTGCGTCGGGACAGTGATAGAGACGTACAAATTATGTTTGATGATGTTTTAATGTAACACTGTTTGTAACTATATTGAGTGTAGTTCGCTGGGTTTCCACAACACGAACCTAATGAATAAATGGTTAAATGATTATTAGGATTCCAAATCAACGTATTACCAGTGAATTACAGTTGATTTTTCTAGTCGTAGAAATCATTGTATGTTTAGTGATACTAAAAGAAAATTTCACATGTGTATTCCAAACAAATGTGACTATATGGTTAGTTTAATTACGCGACGAGAGCAATAACATAGAAATTAAGTTAGGCAAGACCACAGCATACATTGCAGTTACAATGAGTGATTGCATTTGTGCAGTTTAGTGAAGAATAAGCTATCTGTTTTAAAACTTACATGTTTCCAATTTTCTTATTTGCTTACCAAAACGTTACTGAAACACATTTTTGTACAATACAAATACAGTATCTCCATATAGGTGCAAACTAGAACCTCACTTTGTAATGTCCTGTAACATACATATAGATAGTCTCAATGTTACGGGTACTTAACTTTTATAACAAGATGAAATATTTTTACGTTTTAATCAGTATTTGAATTTTTTTTTTTCGTTTTAAATTCATTGTGATACACATGATGGTATTTAAAGTTTAGGATAAATGAATGTTCATAGACTTATTCAGTACAGTGCTGTGTAGAATTGGTGCGTAACGAACATTTTAACTGTGCTAAAAAACCGTTATAACCTCTGTGTTTTGCGAGGAGACTGGGCATAGATACAAAGAGAAGAAAAAAAAATTTGTTCCATGACATTTTGAAGGATCAGGACGTGTCGAGGGAAGAGCTGTCCCGGACCGAGAGGCCGTGGTCCTGTTCCTCCGGTTTTGCTGCAGAAGGACGGATGAGAGTATGCCGGCTTGTCCTGGAGAGGATTGCTGTACGATGTATGTGTCTGGATCGGAGGTTTCGAGAAAGAAGATTTTTCCGGTATGACTTCAGTTTCCAGTATGCATAGTTAGTTCGTCGTACGTTGATTCCCGAGTGAACGCAATAGTAAAACTACGTGACATTAAAACCATCTGCTGCACCACACTGGTAGCATATTAGATTTTACATATGATAATCTATTGTGGTTTCAATATAACTTAATTATTCGTAACATTCAAGCGTTCATCCTTACCCCTACTATGCACCAATTATTTTATTGCGAGCATCCATGAATACTTCGAGGTTCATTTTCTGTTTTTCGTTTGTAATTCTTGTACGTTCCTATTTTGATGACAAAATTGTTTCGAATAAATACTTTTCAGTAGATGTTGGTACAGAACATTGCGTATGTTTGGATTAATTTTTATGTTAGAGTCTAGTGTTGGATCAATCAGTAAGATTATATCGTTATTGACTCTAACATTTTTCTAATACTTTCAGTTCTGTACGCTATCAGTATTCTTCTTTTCCGCCACTCGTCCACCAAATCCTCGTTGATGTATGCTGAAATCTGAGATTATAATTTTAAAATGAAAGGATATCTGTTAACAAACTTATCAGAGTGAGTAAAGGTAAGTTCTTAACATCTACGGCTATAGCGCCGGAGAGAGGTAATATGATGAATGTACCAGCGCCGTAATAAAGAGGCGGAGGAAAAGGGAGATTCCCGTCAAAACCCACCGACCAGCGGAATTGTTTGGCACGATTCCCACATGCGAAAATCTGGGGGCCGACCCCGCCGGGAATCGAACCCGGATCACCTTGGTTGGAGGTGAGTGCCCTGTCCACTACGTCCACCGCGATCCCATACTTAACCAATTAAACCTTTTAAGTGTCCATGAAATACAATATCCTAAAAATGAGTAATGTAATTTTAAGTTAAATTAGTGTAATTTTAGATTTTGAATCTGAAACTGCGTCTCGCACATTTAGAATTAAATTACGGCTGCTCAGTATTCTATATTAGACGTAATAAATATATATCCAAGTAAGCCTAAATAATTGACAGTGTGTTTAAGGTAACTAATTATACCAACCAACCTTGTATCGTAGGTACGTATATGATAATAATGGCAAAAACAAATGTTTTATTAGTGCTGACAACCATCTCAGTCTAGCCTAATTGCTTACTCCGTAACCTGAGCACTCACAGACATGACTGGACGTGGGATGGGCGGTAAGGGCCTGGGGAAAGGTGGCGCGAAATGTCACAGGAAGTGGGCTGCATGACATCAGGTGTGTCACCAAGTCTGCTATCCGAGGCTGGCCAGGTGTGGCGGAGTTAAGCGCATCTCTGTCCTCATCTACGAGGAGTTTCGAGGAGGGCTCAAAGTATTCCTTGAATACTTTGTTCCTAATGCAGTCACCTACATCGAGCACGCCAAGGAAAATCTCACTATTATTCCAGTTTCCTTTATCCCGCTTTAAACTACTAGGCGGATTAACTTTCCTCATCCTTCCTTTACATTCACCACCTCGTACCTCGTGACCAGCCTTTCCACTATTCTCCTATCCTTCAATGAGTCCTACGCCAATTTATTTAACGTTGCCGTTGGCCAAAATTTGCCTTCGTTTTCACCAGCCTGTCCCGACTTCTCACATCCACCATACTGCATATATATGTACACCTTCTTTAACTCTTGCAACTCCGATTCCTGATATGGACCCCACTTTGCTGCCGCACACTCCAACACTTGCTGTACTACTGAAATATAAGCATTTTTCTTCATAGCACTACAAATACAAACTCTCTTCGAATCCTTCCAAGCATTCCTAGTGCACTTCTGAGGCCGCGGTGGCAGAATGATCTGACTATTCGCCTTCCACCAAGGTGAACCGGGTTCCATTCCCTGGGGGTCGGTCCCCAGATTTTCGCATGTGCGTCGTGCCGGACGATGCCGTTGATCGGTGGGTTTTCTCGGGGATCTCCCGTTTCCCTCACCCGTTCATTCCGGCGCTGCTTTATTGGTCTACTCACCTCATGTCACCTCTCACCAGCGCTAAAGACCTCGTTGTCAACTAAGCGCTGACCAAAATCTCTCTCACACTCACTCTTAGGGCCGAATTTATAAACCTCTTTCGAATGACAACCAACTGCTATCCCCATAGAGAAAGCATTGGTGAGCAGTTGGTTGTCATTCGAAAGAGGTCTATAGATTCGGCTCTTAGTGAACTCCTCCTTTGAGGAACAACACTTTCTCTATTTGATCTCTGCGCCATAAATCACCGTGAAAGAGTATCCATTCTCATATTCTGACGCTATCTCCATATTCTGCCCTTCCCATTTGCAGACATCCATATACTTAACTCTTTTCCTTGTAAACATCACAATCTTTGTCTTTCTCAAACTTATTTTCATTTTGCCTTTTCAGTCCAGATATCGTCACACATACATAAAATACGAAGGTTATATTACTGTACGTTGGGTTGTGTTTATTTTGTTTTATTTTATTTTTTAACAGGAAAATTTTAATTTACTTTTAGGATAACATCACTATGTAATAAATCATGTTGTAATAGGTTTACTTTAACATGGATAGTGTACATTTTCAGTAACTTGATCAACCTTTTTTAAGGACTTTGCCACATAGCATTATTATTTTTCATAACATTCCTAACGTTTTTTTTTTTTTTTTACAATTCTCTGTAACTGTGTTGATTAATCCTATTTTACAATAGCCTTCTTATGGCATGCTATTCTTGTGTTGCCATTACTAAGCTGAGCTGAAAAAATATAGGCACTTCAGCTTTACTGAATTTGTATTTCTCTGTGTTGCTTCAGAATAGATTTGTTTGTTTCTGAATCTTACAAATTGCTTACAGAATATCAAAGATAACTATTTTCTTCAAACCAATTGATTTAATACATTGTCTGGCATATTTCAATTGTCACTCAAGAAACTCACTGAGTAAGCACATTCCTGGTCTGGTCAACAATACCAGCAGCCATCTCGAAATTTTCAGGAAGATGAAAGTCGCGGCGATGGTAGTCTTTTAGTGGAAGATTTGTCTTGTGTTGTAATTGACTTATCAAGTTTTCACAGCTTAAAATGTGTAGTTGTTATCGGAATTTTCTGTACCACAAAAGAAAAAAATTGAAAATTCAGATAATGTATATGCAATTTATACTGGAAAACAGTTTCAACCATAACATTTAGTTTTTCAATCTTTTACATGTAGACACACATTGCAACGATTCTGAAATTTTGTAAGGCAGGAAAGAATAGATTTATTTCGAATGTGTTTGCTACAAATGTGTGCAACTGAAATGTTTCTCATACACAAAGTACCATGTCTTCAAAACTTTCTTCTTCGGTATTACCTTCCGCTACAACTGTCGATCAACGCAATTTTGGCACACTGAAAGAAGAAAATTTCTCTTTCGAGTCGGGAACAGCAAAATTACTTGGCATCGTTAAAATTGTCTAAATAAAATTTAGGAAATATATACATTGTACACTGCACAAAGTCGTATACTATTACATATCCTAAAACAACAGTAAACTTTTTTTTTTCAGACGACTTATGTAAACAGTTCCACACACATGCCTACGCATTTATGGATACGAAACATATATCTACAGTACCAGCCTACCATATTAACAACATTTTATGTAAATAATTATAAAAATTGTAACACCGCCAGATATATAATAGGCAAACCGTCAACTAAATTACTACTAGCGCTCGGCGACAAAAATGGAGTCACTTTCTCTTGTTGGAGAGCATAGGCAGTGTCAAGACCTCTTCCTCTTAGACCGTGATGAAAGTCAATGTAAAAACGTGCTATCCTAGACAACAGTTTTGCCATTGTTTCAGGAGCTATGTTGACAGTGTACATTCATTTGGCATAATCACTTGCGGTAAACTGATGTTACAAAATTAAGCTCACGCATCATACTAGCAACATGTTTGCTCACAAAGTTGACAAAAACATTTGTTAGCATTGTTCTTTTTATTTTATTTATTGTTGTATTTGCAGTCTAATTAAGGCAGATTTTAACGTAACATTTTTTAAGCTAACGTATCACCACGTCCATCCCCTCAGGTAAATTACACATTCACACAGCTGCTGGAAAATACATACATACATACATACACACACACACACACACATATATATACACACATAACATTTCAAGCATTATTACTACATAACTCTTGATTCAAACTTCACATGAGGATATCCAATGCAATGCAGATGTGAAATGTGATCGGGAAATAACACGTGTTTCTTATTTTTTTCTGTGAATAATAATAAAGTAGTTTTAGCAATGGTCATAGGACATTGATATGTAAACCAGAGACAGGTGTAATTATACATTCACGCAGTCAGAAGACGAACATAGCGAAACATACATTTTGTCATGAACACTTTTTCCACCTTCATGTAATTTTGTGAGAATTTAAAGACACTTATTTAGGCTACATATTTTTACATAATGTAGACCTACAGGTCCTGTTGACAGATCACTATGAAAAATTTTGTGTACTCATCATGAGTGGAAGTACAGTACATTAAGTTTCTTGCATATTTGCGCAAAATCCACTTTGGCTTGAGTAAAAGTATCTTTAAGATTTACGAAGACAGCTGTTATAGGTCTACACGAATACGGCTGAATTTAATAATTGCACAACTAAAACTATTGACCGACTTATATGTAACTGTACAGTACCTAACAAAAATTTAGGAACACCCTTATAAGTGATATAAGTTCGTCATATAAAAACCAACTTATAAAATGTATATTATGATGAGACATGTTTTATGTTTAATGTAACCATCTTACATAACATTAGAAACATATTTTGATATATCTGCAAGGTAGAAAGACTTACAATTCAACTTTGCTATAAGTCATGTGCTTACAATTGATGTTCAAATATCATGATGTAAACAAAAGTCAAATAGTATTTACTAAAACACTATAAATCCCTTTATAAGTATGCTAAACTAACATCCAATAATTCTGACAACATCAACCTAATTTTACATAGGTTTTAGTAAAAGCACGGCACAAAATATTTTTTTCAGTAAAAAATTATACAAAAATTAATTTTTACCATTATCGGTTATAAAAAAATATGTTTAAAAATACATTTAAGCCCTTAAACTGTTGCTGTTACGCATAGGCATGCGCAGATTTAGGTAAAAGGGGGTGCGTGCCTTAGAAAGTGTATATACACACCCGAAGTAAAAAAAATTGGTGAGGGGGGTCTGGCGATCCTCCCCTGGAAAAATTTAAATTTTAAGATACAAAATGGCGCTATTTAAGGAGTTTCCGGACCAAAACATTGAATTCACTACTGTAAAAAATTGTAACATTTTTACGATAAATTATGCCTTAAAAGGGAAAACTGCAGCAAATATCAGTGCAATTGGGGGTGCAACTGCACCTTTTGCACCCTCTGTGTGCACGCCTATGCTGTTATGCACTTGACCATTTAAAAATCAATAGGGCCTCTTTTCGCCTGTGAGCATGCAACACGAAGGCAATTGGTGTTCCAAAGATTTTCTATGGGATTTAAATCCGCACTGCTAGCAGGCCAGTTCAACAATGCGATTTCATTTTCTTGAAACCATCTCATCGTTACAGAAGATGTGTGGCAAGGAGTGTTATCTTGCTGATACATAAAATACCTTCCGTGAGATATTTGGGCGGATGGCAGCATGTTCTCAGGCATGGTTTCAATGTATTTGCGAGAATCCATGGTGCCGTCAGCGAATCTAACTACCCCGGTACCTTCAGCTGACATGCAACATCAGATCATATCTGAGCCACCTCCTCCTTGAACAGATGGTACGAGACAATCGAGGTGAAATTTCTCCGTCACTATCCTCATATTCACTCTTCGTTAACGGTAGAGTTGAAATCTCGATTCATTGCTGAATAGGAACTTTCCCCATTGTTCCATGTACCGTACTTTGCCTAATTTTGGGGTTACTTTGCACTACATATTTTTGTTTTAAGTGAAGGTATGCAGAATTGCCAGTCATAGGTTTAATTTTCCCAACCGCGGCCTTAAGGGTGTTCAAGTGGGGAATAATTATTATTTTATTTGTGCAATATAGGGTTAGTTTTGTAGACATAACTTGAGGGTACATTTCAATCTTACGAACAATTTTTAGCTCAGTCAGTTTTCCCAAAACGGCATTTCAAAGTAAAAATCAGCAATTTATTACTTCATAGAAAACTTGGAAACCAGTAAACATAATTAAATGGAAAAAATCACATCAAATCTACATGTCACGGCCTACGGCTTGAAGCATATAAAATAGCTATATATTTTTAAAAATTGCAAAAAGTAACAAAAAAATCAGCAAATATTTGAAAAAAAAATTTAATACCTAAATGTTTATATTGGTTTTTATATGCTTCCAGCCGTACACCGTGATAAACGGTTTTGATGTGAATATTTTCCATTTCATTATGTTTACTTGTTCACACGTTTTGTATGAAGCAAAAATATGCTAATTTTGACTTTGAATTGCCATTATGGGAAAACTGGCTGAGCTAATTTATTTCCGTAAGAAGAAAATGTACTCCCAAGTAGGCCTAACGCCTATCAAACCAATACTATTTCATACAAATATAAAATTGTAATTTTCCCCCATTGAACACCCTTAATTTTGTTGGGATGGTAGAGGGTAGGGACAAGTTAAAAATGTAGGTATTGTGTACTTTTTTTCTCAATAGCCTAGATTGTTAAGTAATATGGCTGTCTCACGAGTGTTTCAGAGGTATATATGATCGCGTTTCGTTTTGACAGAAATAGCAAACGTGTATTAAATCCGTTCAAGTGTGAAATTAATAATTTTATCTGACTACGAAATTACTTCCGTTTTGTAGACGTCAATTGAGACTGCAGTTTCCCCTTATGGAAATAATTTTAGCAAGCATAGTATTCAAATAACGGCACGTCAAAGTCAAAATATGCATGATTACGGCCGCATAAACCTAAGGAAAACCACCAGACTTGCTTAAACGAAATAATTTACGCTAAGATTAGATGTCGCGGACTAACGGACAAAAGTTATTAAAACATGAAAGGATGCATCTTTGTAATTTTCAAATATTGCTGAAAATAAGGATTTTAATCTCGAAAATTATTGATATCGTAGGTGCTAAAAACGAAAACAGTTTTATTTCATTCAAATGTTTTGTTTTCGACAAATAGCGGCAATCCTCCTGATTACAACGATACCAAGTTTATAGCAATGCGAATTGTCGACTCGTTGTGGCATATGTGTGCAGTAACAAGTGCGGGTCACCTTCTGCGACGCAACGATTTCTTATGCTCGCCTTACTTATGGGGTAGAGAGCTCAAGCTCAAGTGACGGAATCTATCCCTTCCTCAGACAAGTGGGGAGCGCGCACCACCCTTTATACAGTATCTGCGACTGCGTTAGCTGTCTGTTTACGTGATTCAGAGCATATATTCCGAGTTTCATAGGAATATAAGAGAGTGCTGATCTACAATAGTCTTGAATGCCCTTAAGGGTGCGGCGTTGCCGCCTACCTGCGCGTCATAGGCTTAAAAGCTACAGAACTACAAGGGTGACCTTGAAACGCTCTTCAAACGCCGCATCGCCAAAACGAGCCAAGAGCTGAATTAGCGTGCAAGATTCCAGCCGATCTATTTCTACTATGGAACTCTATGCGGTGACCATTATATCTTTATTGGTGAAAAGTATGTAGCTAAGTTCACTGCGTGTTTCTGAGTCTCGCATACATACATTTAGAATATGGCGGTCTGAAGATACCTTTTTCAACTATATTGGAGTGCTTATCAAACACTATTTAAATTAGCATGGTGTCTTAACAATGATGCTCCATCCTTGTCCGGCGTGTATGTTCTTATCGCCCAATGGCACAATCGGCACATGCGGAATAATATCGTAAAAAAATGTATTTTTCTGTACATTTGAACTCATTTTAAAGTGCGGTAGGTGATGCCCTTACAGTTCTTCAGGCATACGACTGCTAATTTCACCAGTGTACTCAGCTTGGTTGAGTAGTTTCATGACATATTTGTGACGAAATAATTTCATTGAACAATACAAACGATCTATTACTAAATAAATTCATCTTCACCTGTGATATGATACTACCGCAAACTTATTCAGCACCCTGTAATTACATTCAGTATGTAAATACTCTGTAGACCTATAGGAAAATTAAAAATTACGTTAATGCTATTCGTGATTTTGCACAAATCCTTAATATACCATATTTATTAGGCTACTTTATGTACTAAAAAAATTAATGTAAGCCATATTATATTAAAAGTGTTTACAAGCCACTGGCAGGTGTCATTCGAAATATAATATATTATCACTGTTTGTAACCTGCCTCCATAGTGTTCTAGATACCATGTTGGCCTATGGTGCGAGAGATCCTGAGTTCTAATCCCAGCAGGGATATGGGTATTTTTTATGTTTACTTAGGTTTATATAGTTTGTAAGCCGTCCCTAACTAAGCCTAATGGCTTAAAAATGGGGAGACGTTAATAAACCCACTAAAATAAAATAATCAAATAAATGTCTGCAGAGAAGCACTCGTAAACTCCCACAAATTACACATTTGTAAAGTAAACACTGCGGCGTTACACAATTTCATACACACAGAACTTTTGTAACACTGTTTGGTACAAATGAACACAACAATGGTAATTTTAATTCGGAAAACTAAATTTATCTCTAAAAATAATTACAAAATACATTTGATGGCATACATTAACACACGAAACTGCACGCACACGTCAGGCACGAATCTCTAGCGGAATATCATAAACGGCACATCTCTAGATGCCGGGTGAATTGCAGCCCAATATTTTGTGGCTCCGGTAGATAATTCCGGTAGGCTACTGAGTGTTAAAAAGTAGCATTTAAGTACTCCGCTACCGGTATTATTCCGACAGATTAAAAAATAGGTTCCCCACACAAATGTAATGTATTGGTGTTCACCAACACATCATAATAAATTATTATATTGTAATTCTCCAGCGCCAACGCTTCATTTTACTCTTCGCAAAACAAAAGAAATTAATTTTTATTTTCGATCTACGATATTTTGAACACTATACGTGTAGTTTCACTTCATTGTGGTTTTGGGCTGTGTGTCGTCCGCTAAGTTTACCCTAGTCTCGGACAGACAAGATAAAAACACACACACACAAATATGTATATATATATATATATATATATATATATATATATATATATATATATATATATAACAACTATTTTCTAAATGTTGTAAACGAAATAAAATCTACAAATATTGATGGTACAGATATTATTCTCAAAAATATTTTTAAAAAGACATGTCCATTAAAATTTCCGAAATGTGAACATAGGCCTAATTTGAAGGTGGCAAGGGGTGGCAGATGCCACCCCGATACTTTGTTGAAAAAAAGGAAATTTTTTAAACATTACAAACGAGGAATACAAATTGTACTTGCAAGTTTTTCCATTACTCTCCTTAATTTAGCTCAGTTAAGTACAATGATCATTGTAAAAGTATGTACACAGTTGTGATTGTTTAATTTTAAGCCCACCTCCCCACAATTCTAACTAAAATGTCGCTAATACGTTAACGCCAGCCTATTGGCTGCCAGTGTATTTTATAGTAAACAGCTTCAATAACTAGTACACAGCATAATGACTCATATTCCACTCACCGTGCCCTGCTACTCTACAAACTAGCCACTAGTCCACAGTCAGTTCAGTGGTGGTTTGGTGGTGTTACAGTGCAGTCGAATTGTGCAATTTTTGTATTTGTAGTTATTGGCTGTTCTGTCTATTACATTCTTCAATGTTTTTAATAGCTAATTGGTAAGCGAACCCTTCACTGTATTTATTTCATTGGGTTTAATACGTACCAGTCCGTATTTAATGTTTATTACACCATGTTTGTTTTGGTGCAAGAGTAACAATTGATACCCTTGAGTGATACCAGGTGGACTGTGCCTTCCTTGTTAGATAACTTTGAAGCCACCCCGTCAGCTCTACAAGAAATTTCACAGACTAACCCTGACAGCGGTGGACATACCAATGCTCTGTTGATTTACTTTTACTCCAAAAAGTCTTAATGCAACGGAACTTATTATCAAAGACCCAACAGTCCAGCAGTGTGACCCACGAAGTTGTGAAATCAGTGAATAACACCACACTTGAAGTTTGGCAATCTTTTAGAACTGAAGGAATTTTTACTCAATCGTACAATAATTGCGCGGAGGTAGCTGAGAAATGTGGATTTAGAGCAGCAAGAGTTATCAAGAAAAGGCGAAATTCTAGCAAAAATTGCGAGTGTAGCTCCATTTGAGACAGCGCAACAGTACTACTGCAAAGTGACAATACTGAATTCGGTTATTGACATACTTGAGCAAGGGATAGAGACCAGGATTCAAGAAAATAGCTCGGAAGTTCTCAATCATATGTCAGGTTCTAAGTGAAAGCGAAGTAGAGGCCAATGTAGAATATGTTCGTAAAGTTTACACTTTGAACAATTAACTTCTGTCCGAGCCGCAGTCTTTTTACAAAATGGAAGAATACAAAAAATATCCTAGAAAGAGCAGCCATTTTTGTAGGGAAATCATTGAAAATTGTGTACCCTCTAATTTTTGAACTTACATTTATACTTTACAGTTGCAATGAATTCAGCAGCACGTGAAAGGTCTTTTACATGCTTGCGGCATTTAAAAACATACCACAGAAACACAATCGGCTAGGAGAGGTTACCTCTTTGGCGCTTTTGGTTATCGAAAGAAGTATCGATGTGGACATTTAAGAAATAATTAACAACTTTATTTCAAATAAAAAAATAAGGACTCGTTTTTGGTAAACAGATGATGTGACTTGACTAAGTGAAATAATCTTAAAAGTTTTTTTGTCCATAACGTCTGTTTGACTTTTGCCTTTGTGGATAAAACCAGGGCAAGTAACCAGTAAATTTGATTTAGACCTACTTTTTAATGTTGTGTGAATATTCTTAACTTTAAACAGGTTCGGCTGTAAAATTAAAGTGATTAATATAGGATAGTCGCTAACAGCACAGAATATGCCAGGGATAGCCCATATTTGTCCCGAATGAACCAAATATGTCACGGACTTCCATAGGACATCCCTAGGATATTATAATGGTACATCATATTTTTTTATAAACCATGACAAATAGAAATATGGACAAATGGATCTCAGTAATGTACATTTAAAATACACTAAAACAGTTTAACATTTTGAGAATGTTTTTTTCCGTAAATCCTCAACGTATATCCATAGGATATATATCCCGAAAGAATTTCCCCTGGATATCGTTCAAGTAATCCATGGGCTATTCCTACTGTACACAGCGGATGTCCTGAAAGAAAATTTATAGGAAAACTGATTTTTGTTTTCCTTGGACATTGCTTGGGCCCGATTAAATATCGCTATTCAGAGGCGCAGCCCAAAATTTGTACCTGTGTTGCGTCGTTTTGGAATTAAATATGACATACGCGGGGTGTCCACGGATATCCAAAGTATGACAACTGGGAAGCCTCAGGGTCATCCATGGGTCATCCTATGGATATTACAGGATATCATAGGAATATCCTGCAATCCGAAAAGGACATCCTATGAACATCCATGGGATGGCTTTGCACTGTTAGGGTTAAAAGGAAAATTGATAGTATCAGTAATTTTGTAAAGGCAAGTTGCTCTCGAAAGGCTTTAAAAATACAATTTTTATTGAATTTTATAAAGAAATTATTTGGGAGCCCCTCCCCTTTTTATCGTGCCTGATGTACCACCTGATAATCGATGCCACCCCGTCAAATCGCTGGACTGTGAATACAGTTGTAGAACACCACATTAAGTTAAATTTACTATCAAATTTATAAATCTAAGAATTCTTATGGCTATGATGAATTAAGTAGATAAGTCTAAAAATGTTAGGCCAATGAGCGTTATAAAATATGAATTTACCTATAAGTTTAATATGTTACAAAAACAGGAATTTTTCTTGGCAAACTAAAACGTACAGTAGTTATCCCTGTTTATAATAAGGGGAATAGAGAGTAACTAAAATCATATACACGTATCCTTATTAACCACTTTTTCAAAGACAATTGAAAAGGGTATTAACAAAGTTTGTATGGTCATATAATTTAATATCAATCATTCACAATTTTAATTCCAGCGCAATTCTTCCAGTGGTAAGCTATTTTTCATTTAACTTGAAATAATCACGAACAGATGGTTAATGTGATTATTTTGTTTACAAAACCGAACAATGACCACGGTCGTAGAAGAACGGTCTGGACACTCGCCTGGATATTTGACCCCCTTGTTGTTTGGCTGTAGTTCACCAAGTTACCGAGAATATTGTGTTTTATTGGCGCTACAGTTAGGGCGGTCGAACTCAAACTCCGCCCACTTCCTTTCCACTAAGATAAACAATTTATCAAAACGTATTCTTTTTAATCAATTTATGAAATACTTCCTTCGCTCACAAATGTAAGAAAAGGCTCCATCAATCTTTATTTACTTTATAAATTTAACAATGGAAAAAAGTGGGCGGAGTTTGGGTCCACCGCCCGGATTACAGCGCCAAAAAGTATGACACTCTCGGTAACTTGACGAACTGCAGCCAAACAACAAGGGGGTCAATTAAAATACATTGGAAGATAGGCGAGTGCCCAGATCTGTTCTTCTGGACCGTGACAATGACAGGTGAGTGATATTTAATTTAACAGGTTTATTAATATAGACTTGATACTGTACTGGTTATAGTACAGATCTTAAATTTAAAATCAATTAGTTGATATTTGACATAAATACATCTTATCGATTAAAAAAAAAAGAATCTATGGAAGAAAGAAATTAAAGAAACAGTCCATTCACAACCACAACTTAACTAACATTAATTTTACAAATAGGAAAGAATCCTTCTCGGAATTATACCGGTACTAAATATTTTTTGTTTTTTATTTACTGTATGACCAAAATTAATACTTTCAGAATACTTTAAGCATAACGAGTCTCTGAAAAAACACACAGGAGAGAGAGAGAGAGAGAGAGAGAGAGAGAGAGAGAGAGAGAGAGAGAGAGAGAGAGAGAGAGAGAGAGGTGTTTGAAGATATTTATTTTACTGTATTTTTATTTCATTTTTTTTACATTCACTTTTGCCAATTTTAAAGAATTTGTTCCCGTACATGAACATTCACACATTATTTCACATACGTAGTCCAGGCATACATTATTACCATACATTCATTAGACTTACCTTAACAAATCACATTTCTATCATTCATAAATACATTTGCATTTGGTATTTAAGACCAATTTTATTTTTCAGTTATGCATGCTTATTTGTTTGTAAAAAATTATAACCCGTAAATTATTGTAGCTGCTCTTCCACGCTACATAGTATGAACTCCCCTGCCACCTATCGGCTGATGGCGAGACTATTTTCTTGATTTATCGACCACATTGAAGAGAGCGCTGAAAACAATCTCGTGGAAGACAGAGAGACGGTGAAACAGCGCGCAGTCCAACGAACAGAAAGGCGCCATGTTTGCTCCATCTCAACGATCCGGAAAATAGACTCAGCGCTGTCAAACATAGTGGCGACATCTGATGGCGAAAGTATGAACTATAGAAGATGGCATCAACAATTTTTTCAGTTTACAGCAATGTTGATGTAAGGATGAATTTTTATGTTTAATTGCGTAAAAAAACTTGCAATTTGAGGTGTTTTGCATGTGTAGACATGTAAAACGGTCAGAAATATCCCGGCAACCACACATGTTTAGAAATTAATGTTTCAAAGCATCACTTTCGTAGTGACAATCGCACTCGCTACAAATAACAAACTTGAAACATTTGGCAAGTGTGTATGAAATAGGCAAAAAGGTAAGGAAATTTACATATGTATATTGAACACAAATTGCTGAATAACTTGCGAACACTTTGCATTATTGCCGAGCTGTAAATGTTATTTTGTATAGACTTCTAATTAAGGTTTTTTTTAATTAGTGTTATTTTTAATTGTATGATTCTATATTTTCAAAGTATGCCATCAATCGTAAAAGTTTTAAAGTACTGAGATTATACAGTAGTCTCATTGTTTATAAGGAATAAGCTTACATTTTTTTAGTGGTAGACATCCCCCATTTTGGCAGTTTCACATATTTAATTATAATCCTTATGTTGATTGCCAATGTAAATTTATGTCATTTATAATTCAGAAATAAGCTATGCTGTTTACAATGTCAGGAAAAAAACATGTAAACTTAGAACAACTTATTCCCAAACATTATTTACGTTTCCTAAAACACAATCACTCATCAATTAATATTATATATTTTTGATTTTACTGATCCTTTGATAAAGTGATACAGAATATTATCTACACAATCAATAATTTTAAGCATTTCTATTGGCGGCTGAAAAATATTTTATTTCGCCAGGTTGGCACAAAAACTAAAACCTGTAAGTACATACAACAAATAGCTATAAACGCAGGACTGCGCTCTGGAGACGTTAACAGGAATTAGCCTTGGAAAATGCGATAAAATAAAAATAATAAACTAGCTCAGGAGGAAAAAATATACATAATTTTCCATAGAGTCTAATGTACTGGGATGAAAGATTAATTAAAATACCTGTAAAACATTAATGCCAGAACTTTTCATATAGGTTGGAATTAAACCATTCATATACACGTAATTTAAAAAGAAGCCAAATGAGCAAAAAAAGGGGAACGAAATTTATATCAGTGTTCAGGAAAGCCCTGCATAAGGCAGTATGTTTAACACTAGATTTATATTTTTTACCAATCAATTATGCATCTACTGTACGATAGGCTAAAACGTATGTTTACATATAAATGAATAATGAATAACATTAATATTACTCTGTCTGTACTGAAACAGAAAAGATGTCCTCTTTACACTAAAAAATGCCAGAAAAATTGTGACTGTATCAACTTCACTAATATATTTAATAATACATACATTGAGCGACAGCAAGATTGATTATATTATTAGAGTAATGTAAGTTCTACGAAAATATTTACACCATTTCGTTAAAATTTAATGAGGCGATTTTAATAAATCTCCACCATTTTTTATGTCGTTTCGCCATAGATTTCACTTTTTTTGGCACATAATCAATTATATCAGGGGTAAAAAACAATTTCAAACTTTCAAGTTAAAACATTTATCAAAATATTTTTGCATGACTTTATGGCTGTGATAGAGAATAACGACATTGAATAATCTAAAACTCTTGTGTGTGATTATTAGTTTATTATTTAATAAGTAGGACCTACCCACACAGCACAGTTGGTGTCAGATATGTTGCTACAACATTACAATACTCCAAGTTAGTTATACAGTCATCAGCATTTTCCCTGCACGTGCCGGAAACAGTAGGCCAACGATACTGCAGATGGGACCTCTCAGCTAGTTGCCTGCACACACCACAAACATTACATTAGTAACATTTCAGATGGAAAACGCAGAACATTGCCTGCAAATGCAATAAAAATCTTACACCTGCAAAGTAGATGTGACCTCACAGCATGTTGCCTGCACATGCCACAAATATTTTACAGAAAATGTTGCAACGGAATCTTGCAGCATGTTGACTGTATCTGCTAGAAAAGTTACACCAGTGGTGTAGCATGATATTTTGTTATAGGAATGCCCACATATCTTTTACACAGATACACAAATAAATAAATGGGAGTACAAGGGTTTCTCCCACGGGATATGTTTGAAAATTTATAGTAAGAAATATCCCTATTTTGACTTAGGCTATTCTGCATGTCTTTAATGTGTACTAATATCACCTAGCACTGGTTACAGTGGCATTTTGTAACTGTTTTTATTAACATCTGCATCAGCTAACGATATGTTAAAATGAGGCGCCATTACTATCACATACAAATGTTTTTGTGTTCATGTTTTGCTGAGTATTTGAACCAGGAGGTTCATAGCTACAGGCCTGTATTACACGGGGCTTAGCGGGCTATAGCCCAGGGCAGCAAAACCAGGGGCAAAAACTAACCAAGTTTCAAAATAAATTGGAGATTGTCCTTTTTTCCAGTTACGTATTCCAAAATTCGAACATTATTTATCGTATCAATATATGTTGTGGTGTATGTGTAAAATGCATGTTATAAACAACTAGTTTCACGTGTCCTATCGCTTAGTAGATAGACATGAATGAAGTAGTAAGCTGAAACCATCCGACCACAGAAACCAGTCCAGACCATCTGTGTGTATGACACTAGCACATGGACACTTCACGCACGCCGCCATTTGGGCCAGTCTTATGTGGTGCGTAATAATGCCACATATTTTCTTTCAAAGCATCCGTAGGCATGTAAAAAAAAAGATGTGGCTTCACATGTTGTTTGCTACTGGAAAATTATGTTCTTTCTATTTTGGTAGCAGTGTAACACTGTAGACTATACCACGTCGTACCATACGCCACTGTCTCGGTGTGCTTTGTCTTCGGCCTTACTACTACACAGGAAGTTCAGGTTCCAGTGACAGTTGTTGGTGCTTAGTGGTTGCATTGTGTTATTTCTGGTGTGTTTTGTTCAACTTTGGGTTGCTACTTTATCATGGAAAATACAAGAACTATGCTAACTTGGTAACTTGGTATTGTGCATAAAGTAAGCAAAGTATGCAGTATGCATAACATTTTTTACACTTATATTTGTAATAGGCTTTTGTATAATTATGTTTATTAGAGTTATTTGTTCTCTTTAAAAAACATTTCGGTAGGTTACAAACGACTATTCATTACTATATGACAAATAAGTGTGTTATTTTGACTTTAAACTATCATGTAACTCAGGGCTTATTCTTCGCATACATCAGTTACATTACGAACTTGATCACATTTACATGATCTAAATATTTGAGAATTAATGCCAGAACTTACTGAGTTGGAGAGGTATGCTAAATTCCTAAACATATCGGTAACAGACTAACCATTTTTATGTCAGTTACTGTATTTCAAAATGTTAACTGCGACTAAATACTGCAGTAATAATTAATGACATAATTTCTGTGGCTTAATGCAAGAACTACTAATATCATTATACAGTAGGTGAGATAACAAGGCATTCATAGCTTGACATGCGATGCATTGACATTGTTTGTTTTTGCATTAAGCCACAGATTTATTTGTGATAAAATATATATTGATATAATTGTCTAAAAACATTAATGCAAATATGCACAGTTTAAATTAATATTTTTGAGACACATAATTATGTTTTCATTTTCTGACTATGAAACCACACAGTAAAGTATCCAGAAATGGCTCCAGTTTCCCGAGTGTGGCAGATACTGGTGAAAGGAAGCCGGGTGAAGGTAGGGCCGGCTGTCCACCGAGCTTGTCACCCGCCCAACACGAAGCTTGAAGGGAATGAGGTGAGATGAAAGTGGAGTAGCGACGGAATGAGAATAGCATGAGAATGCGAAAAATTCAGGCCTACCCGCCAGGGTTTGAACCCGGGGTGGGAACCGAGTGGTCTGATTAGGTGGGCCGTATAAAAGAAACACAGCCATTCGGATATACAGTCAGGTGGCCACAGTCACACGCTATCAACCTTGAAGTAAAATCATGTTGTAGATGAAAAGTAACGTGGCTTTAGAAACGACATGTGCGACACTTTTACACATATTTTCTGACTAATGCTAATTCTCTTTAATTCCCGCCCAACTGACTCCCATGACACAACTATTTGTCCACTGGTCTGCGGTGCGTGAAGTATGTTCCATTCACCTCCTTTCATTGTCGAGTGGAGTAGAGACATTTGAATTGCTCATAACAACTGCCTTGATAACCGATTAAAGATGAATGATTTTTATATGAATCAACAATGGAATGCAATGGGAGTAGAAGCGGGAGATCTGAGCAAACTCGCGGACTGGCGACATTGTCTGGTACAGTTCTCACATACAAAACCCAATTTCATAATTAATGTCGTGTAAAGTAGTTCATAATGATGATTGATGAGTTGACTTTTATTTGCTAATTAAGAACCATGGGTTTTTTACAATCACGATACGAGAAATTCTTAATTATATACTGTACAAAAAACCAGTACCTTTCAAATTTTTAACTGTCCGTAAGCTAATTCCGTTATTAAATATATTGTTTTTCCACTATAATGTATTATGCTGCACTATGCGTCAGTTTAGCACCTTGTGAACAGAGGCTACATTATACTAAGCACATGCATCTGGTGGCTCTTATAGCTGCCTTTCTTTTTGTAAAAAGAAAGGGGTGGCAATTTTGGTGCAGCCCCTCAGCAGCAAAACTATAAATCAGCTACTATGTAACTGGAGTTACTATAGCACTTGTGGCTACAAACATTGCTTGCATAATACATCTTTAAAGTAATACAGTTAATTGCTAATATTTAGTTACAATCAAACGTATACCTACTTTAATTTCTACATGGAGCATTGGTTATCTATGTTTATACTATTGTCTCATTACTGTTGAATATTATAATGCTACTAAATAACTGTTTCCTACCACATTTTTAACATTTTGATAATTTATATAAATTTATTGTGCCACTACAAAAATTGTTGCTTATTTAGAACTGTAACTTTGCAATAATAATTTACAGTGCTTTTCACTTTTGTCAACTTAACATTTTTGTAGTGTTAAAAGAAATTTGACCAAGGCATAAGACATAACATAAGACATAACATATGGCATACGACAGTCATATGTTATGTCACATCATGTCGTCCATCTTGCTGTGTCCTCCATCTTTTTTCCAGCAGTCACTTGTTTGAGGGAATTTTTCTCTACAGGAGGGAATTTTTTCCCTCGAAATTTCCCTGAGTCATCATCTGCTGGAGAAGTCATGTTTGTTTCCACCATTTGTGCCTAGGCGGCGCTAGTGTCGCAGTTTGTTTCCATCACTGGATGCTAGGTGGTGCTGCAGTCGACATCCGCCATGTTATGTGGATGCCGCTATGTTTGTTCCAACATTTACATCATTGTCTGCTTGAGTGCTCTAGTATCGCTATTGCTGTAAGGTCGAAGATGCCTGTGTTTGTATATCGGAGAATAAACCTTAAGAATTTATTTTTAGCAAGTTAAAATATTTTTGGCCGCCGGGTATTGGTTTCGAACTTGCAACCTTTGTGTTACCAGACACTTGCCCTATCCCACTAAGCCACAAATCCACTGACGACAGAACGAGGTTAAATAGTGTATATATAAAAATAACTTTTGTACCAGATAAATGTTTATATTTAATCTATTTTAATTTAAATTTTTGACATACCTATGTCTTATTGATTTTATATATATTTAATAGTATTAACTATTTATATCCTACAAAACCTCAAAGCAGGCAACTGAATAATTTTTATATGATTCAAATATATGTACACATGAACTCGACATCTGAGCTACTACAAAAAAAATTTGCGAGTACTACCAAGACCTCAATATGTTATACACAGAGCTATGTCACCACAATCATATTTTTCACTCACAATTATTTAATTTTTAACAGTATTAAAACCTTTTATGTTCGAGTAATTCCTTAAGATCTTCTTACTGGTGTGTCATGGAAATTGTTTAATTTCTTATGTTTATTTGATATGTCAATTCACTTACCTGACTTTCTTCTTTTACATATGATGTTTGTTTGCTTTTTCCTACTTATTTTTACTACTTACCTCACAGAAATTTGTCTCCTTTACTTTCTCCTTTTTTATTGTATTCAATGCATCAGCATGTGTTTTAGTTACACCTGCCCTATACCTGTTCTCATGAGAATATTCTTATGATTTTAGTCTCCATTTTAGAATTTTAGAACTGATGTCTTTTACACTAAACACACATTACAAGGCCTTATGGTAAGTAAATAATATTACAAATTGTCTTTCTAGCAAGTAAGGTCGGAAATATTTCACAGTCTATACAATGGCAAGGATTTCCCCCTCTGTTGTTGAATAGTTTTAGTTCACCTTATTAAGTGTACAGCTAGTATTTGCGACTGTCGTGTCCCTTCCTATCTAACTGTCTGATACTGTTGCTGCAATAACCAACTGGATGGCATCTGTGGTTAATAAAAAGGGTTTTTCAAAAACTAGATAAATTGTATGAGTTCTGACATTTTAACCTAATTAAGATTTTGAAAAGCCCTTTCCAATTCTTCGTCCCATTTGAAATTTACCTCTTTCTTAACTAGATTATACAAGATTTTGCTACATGGCTGAATTTAGGAATGGATCTTTTATAGTAAGTGAATCGCATATTTAAGAAAGGGCCTTAGTCACTGTGATATAGTTTTGAGTAAAACAAAGAAAACTGTACAAATGTACATGTATTACAATATGACGTGAAAGAAAAATATTCTTCAAAAATTCTAAGAGTGACCGACATATCCAAAGTGCATGGAACACTTAATAATAAAAATTTAAGTGTAAAAAAATATTAAACTTAGGGACATTGGGCCCTTTCTTAAAGTAAATGAAACGTTAGTCCCTTTTTTTAAAGGAAACCACACTTCACAATGGGATTTTCAATATTCACGTAAAAATGCTCATAGTTTTGTGTATCCTGAAGTATCAAATACAAACATACTAACAGATATTCCATCATAAATAACCACTGTACCCAAAAATATGTCAAGTTTACAACATTAACACAGTATCATTACACACTTTGCTATGTTGTTTCATAACAATAATATCCAAGGTTCTCGGTACACTCATTTGTTAGTGGTTTCACATGCATGACCATTTGACCCAACAATCATGTCAAAGAAACCTTTATGTACGTCAGGAATGTATGATATCATTTTCTTAATATCACAGACCTTTTCAGATTTGATGGGCCCAGCTCCTTGTGGATAGGCTTGCTGTTGAGAAAGTGAAATAACATTATCACCTACCAGCTTGAATGTAGTGTAACGAAACTCCCAATGAATGGCGCAGCTATGATAGTGCCCCTTTTGGAGGAATCATAACTGAATTCCATGAAACTGTTGATGGCGAAGGCCTGTCTCTTGGAACAGCACCTGCGGTTTCAACAGACGTACAATTCTTCTTGTATAGCTGAGGCCACCATGTCTTCCAGTCAAGGATGTCATCAGTATCAACTATGTGCACAGTGAATTTATCTCCTCGACCTACTCCGCAAATCATTTCACATAGTTCTTGTGGTGTGTAAAATCTGTCATGTTTCGTTAGAACACGTTTCATTAAACCAAAGTCACGGTCACATGCAAGAAAGGAATGACATTTGATGGGGAACCTGTGGATTATTTTATCAAACATTCCTAAATCCGCCAGTGATAAGCACAATCGTATTAATGTGTGATTATTGTTGTGCCCACCACAGGAGTGGCTGTATAAGTGTAGCTCTCTTATCGTGGGCGCAACATTATGACGTATGTAATGTAAAAGGAATGAACACGTTTCATCTGGTCCTTTTCGTCCTTGACCCTCATTATATAAATACAACTACGCCTTGTCAGTTTTGAGATCATGCACACAAAAGGGGAAAACAGACAGTTGACGAAGATAGTAGAAGTCTTGCACAGGGATATTCGGCAATCCAATATTTTGCATAAAATCAAAGCATATCCCAAACACATTTTAGTTTTGGTGGCACAACTTCTTCGTTTCCCTCATTGAATTGTAAAACTTCTCACTTCTTCGTTTGTGTACTGCGAGCTCTGCTATTGCTACACGTTTTGCAGCAGGGTTCAGAGACGGACTTTTAATTTTAATGTTCAGTTGTTCACATTCACAACATATGTCTATTTGAGGCCTCCCAAATGAATGTAAAAAACGTTCCTTAAAAATTTGGTTATAGAAGGCATAATTCACCACTGTGTTTGTGTGTTTACTTTTATAGAGTTCGTACATCTTGGAGACACTCAATCTCGCATCAAGGTAGTACTTTTCATGACCGTAATAATGGCTCTCTCTAAGCGGGAATGAATTGACATGATCAATTATTGTCTGTATTACTTCCCCTGAATGGGTTTTCTGGTTTCCTTGATGCCCTCTTTCGTCCCTCAGAAACTTTCCAGCTAGGAGAAGTGTCTGCAGGCGCCTTACTATTTTTTGCAATACTGCATGAAGGATGACAAATGCTGCTCTACAAACTTGTACTCTCTTTTCATTGAGTAAAACATGGAATGTAAAAGAACTTGATCTCCTAGATGGTTCCGGTTCTTTTCTAGGGCGTCTCTTCTTAACAGGCGCAGCTTCCATAAGCCCTTGCAAATGAATATCCTGTTCATTTTTTGACTGGAAAGACAAAAAATGATCGAATATCCTTCCTTGTTCCAATACATCCATTTGTTGAAAACAGCGACGTCTGCATCTATAAACAGACAAAAGAATCGTAGATTATTAACACCGGTTATGTTGATACATACAATGTGATTGTTTCCTTTTTACTGCTACTCATAAAGACTGCACTGCATTCACTTTATAACCATGCAAACAACTAAATTTAAAGCAACCTTATTTAACATTCATAACCTCTTACCTGCATGCTTCGCCGGTTGTTTTAGCTGGTACACACTTTCCTTTGCTATTGCTATACTGTTCGCTGTGTACTCGTGCTCGCTTGATTTTTTAAGGTTTATACTCTGAAACATTTCTGACGCCGCTCTTCCTTTTCTTTACAGTTTCCATTTTAGCAGACAATGTGACTAACGACACACGGAAAACAGTAACAAAGCGATAATACAATGTGTAACACTACAAACAAAACAGTAGTGAAATAACACGCAGGGCTACAAACTTATGAGAAAGCATCAAACATGTGTATAGCTAAGAAAGGAACTAAGTCATTGACTTGGTTCCTTTCTTAACTTTACAAGAATTTTGTGCCTTGTTCTAACAGGTCACACTTATGAGATATAGTTATTTTCCTACCCACAAAGGTGTATGGACACTTGAACTACACAATCTCTATGTTAACTCATTTTTGGCTAAAATGGTGACTTAGGCCCTTTCTTAAATATGCGATTCAAGTAGCCAACCAGCAGAACACCTTTATTTCCTTGGCTTGTCTAAGTTTAGGATAGTTGAATACCTTTTCTACTTTCGTTGGATCAGTTTTGACATGTTTGTCACTGAACATATGGCTAAAAGTGTAACCTCTTTTTTTTTTTTTTTTTTTTTTTTTTTTTTTTTTTTTTTTTTTTTTTTTTTTTTTTTTTTTTTTTTTTTTTTTTTTTTTTTTTTTTTTTTTCGAAATTACACATTTGCCATGTTGCAATTTTATTTAATGTAGTATTAGTCTTTCAAATAGATCCAAAAGTCTTGTGTTGTGTATTTCTACAGACTGACAATAACTAATTATATATAAATATTCCAAACCTTTTAAGTCTTGTGATAATCACTAAAGAAAATGTCGCTTGTGTAGCATTTAACTCAAACATAATTCTTTTAATTTTTTAATGGTTTAAATTGTATGCTAAATGTTGTCTTTTGCGATATTTCTTTTTTATCTTAACATGGAAGTACCAATTAGCTTATTCTAATGTGTGCGAAGTATTTAGCTTGTTTCAATTGCTACAAAATTTCCATTAAGCGTGGACTTGGTAATCCTGTACACATAATTATTTAATTCAGTTTTCGATAATCGACTACGGCTGTTAATTTAGGTCGTCCTATTGAATTTGCATGGTGAGTAACGACCACGGTCGTAGAAGAACAGGTCTGGACACTCGCCTATCTAAAAATGTATTTTGCTTGACCCCCTTGTTTGGTTGTAGTTCGTCAAGTTACAGAGAATGTCGTACTTTTTGGCGCTGATTTCCGTGCGGTCGGACTCAAACTCCGCCCACTTTTTTCCATTGTTAAATTTATAAAGTAAATAAAGATTGCTGGAGCCTCTTCTTAAATTTGTGAGCGAAGAAATTATTTCATAAATTGATAAAAATACGTTTTGATAAGTTGTTTATCTTAGCGGAAAGGAAGTGGGCGGAGTTTAGTCCGACCGCCGTAACATCAGCGCCAATAAAACACAATATTCTCGGTAACTTGGTGAACTACAGCCAAACAACAAGGGGGTCAAATATCCAGGCGAGTGTCCAGACCCGTTCTTCTACGGCCGTGGTAACGACATATAACGGATAATAAAATGGCTAGGAGAAGGTACAATGTAACCAATGCAATGGTAAATAACTGCGAAAAAAACTATCGGAAGAAAAAAACAAATAACATATCAAATACTACAGCTACTGAAGCTTTCTACCCACTAACTACCGTAGACATTCTGCTACAGAGTCAGAGTTCAGCACAGTCCAATAAAGTGTTAGTTCGCTGTTAAGAGTCTGTCTTTCCATGTAACTAAAAACACGGTGCTGGCTGACCCTGCCTCAGTACTAAACTGGCAACGATACCGATCTTCTCGTAGGCCACCGACGTGGATCACAGCCTCCAGGATTGAGAGCCTGATCTCGTCTCACGGTCCTCCCTCTGTGGCAGTAATATCGGCGTCCCTGGGCAGCGTCACGGCTTCGTGCGACGCCAAGGAACACGTAAGTCTCCTCCGGCGATCCAACAAGAACTCTCCCTACATAGCTAGCTAAACTGTCTTACCTACAGGCTTCGCACTCCTCTATGGTACAAGGAACCACAGAATAATATACACATCCTTCCCTACACTTAAAGTCTATACATAAAACATCATACTTAAATATACGATAACATTGATTCAGCTCATACAACTAGCAAATAAACAAACAATAAACACTTATTTTAAGATATTAATCTGCAAAATATACATGCCCAATGTATATATTACAGTGTGTTGAAATATATCTTGCCATTTGGTAATGTGTAATCGTCGTTTATTATATGGTAGGCCATTAAAATGTTGCTGGATAGTGCTTCACTGTACTGCGAGAGAGGGAAATACTACAGCCTCGGTGAATAAGTTGCACCTGCAGGCAGGATGCGAACTATATATATTTTCCCTCCCCCTTTATGCACACATTGTTTACAATGACATGTCTGCAACTCCCCAGACATGGTTGCCTAATGTACTAGCTAGAATATCACCTCTCTACAGCAGAGAAAATATGGTAGAAATATATGCCTAACTCTGTCTTGTCCTGCGCATGCACGTGGTGACTGCTCAGTGCGGGAATTTCCTTCCCTGTGGGTTGATGTGTCAATGTGTCAATGATATGTGATTATTTAGCACCATTCACGTAAATGTTACAATAGCCATTTGCCATCTGTAACTCATCTCGCACATATAGTTCCCCAATATGCCACCGGTTCAGAAGAAAATAAATAGCTCATTATTTATTTATAATTCCTGATGGCTGGTATGTGAATGGAAACCACAACTGAAAGTCATACTGTAAGAAATATTTCAAAAAGTAATAGGTAGTCTTGAAATTAATATCACTTCACCTAATAGTACGTGTTTTACTTGAAAATTAAACTTTACTCTGTATCATAATAGTGGTCCTAGTTGTAATTGAAGAGTTTTTTTTTTCAGAGCAATAACAACATACTCGGTGGCCGAGAACTGGAGTAGGTTAAATACTATTTGGACTGGAATATTTTACAAATTTTACTCTGGTCTGGGAATCTTGGGGAGTAGAATGAGCAGAGTAACCGGGCTGAACTGTGGTTCCAGATAATTCCACTTTTATTTTGAAATATATATCGGCATCATCGATTATCATTATCAAATTCCTGTCTCTCATGAGTCCTCTTAAATTTTAGGAACACAAACCATTCTTTCCATAATGACATTCCAGTATTTTTATAAGTGGTTCTTAGTTCAGAAATAATTGAAGTACACAGCGGCGTCATTTAGGGGGGGCAAATGCCCCCCTGGATTTAGAATTGTAAGTGTAGAATATATATTTTTTGTATATTGTTATTTAAATAATGCTAACTTTAGCTCATAAAACTAAAGTTTTACTATTAGTGTTTCTAATTTATACATGCTTAATTAATAAAAAAGCTGCAACAAGGTCACTGTCGCCGAAAAATAATCTTGCGGCCATCCCCCCCTCCCCCTAGAAAAACCTGAAATGACGCCCCTAGAAGTACACTAATTCCGAGTGTGAAAATAATATAAGTACATATTCAAAGATCTTGATAATTAATGAAATCAACCCCAATAATGGTTGAAAATCTAATATTGTTATTAATAGGAAAAATCTTCTTTGTCGGCCAAATTCTCACCGGCACAACTCCTCATTGTAGTGCAATTGAGGAGTAAACTTTCAAAACCAGACATGTCCACCTTATCTAGAAGTAGAAAAAATGAATAAACATCACATTTTATAGCACTAACTGAGAATAAACATACCCATTTAAAAAATAAATGTATTTTTATGGAGCCTGAATTCATACTCGTAACACATCTTGTTTATTTAGAAAGGGCATTTTACTTATTTTCGGGATTTTGGACATGTCTGGTTTTGAATGTTTGCTCCTGAATTTATAAATAGTTTTAGTTACATGAATTTGGAAAGTTTGAATTCGAAAAGAGCGAAACGAGATGCATGTGTAGGGCTTTTCTTCACACAATCCAAAAATAAAATTTTAGGGTCACCGCTTAAAGTCCCATACATATTTTTGCGAAAACAATTATTTACCAATTTGTTTCAGAGTACTGTGTCCACATCTGCAGCTGTTTCATTGTCAGTGATTGGATGTGTTTCAGTGGCGGCTCGTATGTTGTTGGCAGGTAGTAAACAGTTGCATAGAAGTGTATAGGGTTGTATGTCAGTGCTAGTTGACGCTACTGCCACTAACACGCTGGTATGTGGGTGCCGCTTATTACTGACTAATCACAACACAACAAGTAGCCAGTAGATATTTCATGGCCTTTGCTGTGTAATATCGCAGTAACCTTCTTCTCATTGGCACAGTCAAATGAAAAACCTCGGCTCATAGCTGCCAATAACAATAAAGCACAGCTTCAGATGTGAAAATAAGGCATTGGAAAAAGATAGCACAAAATTCTTTAGCGAAAATCAAGTGTCCGTAACCACAGGGAAAAAAATCATTGCTCGCCAGTTGGCACGCTGTGAATAGAGGCAGCATGCTTCTCGTCGAGCGTGGTACTCTGGCTCTTATCGCTCCGTTCTCACGCGTCAGATTTTTTACTTTTGTTCTGCTTCTCTCCCATTCCCGGCCCCCTTCCTTTTTCTACGGCAGGGTTCAGTCGAAGTTTAACAGTGATCTCTAGGGTTGAACGGTTGAACTTCTCTAGTTGATTTTTTTCTTGTCTTTGTAATTCTTTGCATGTAAATTCCGTGCATACATGGCATCCGATATACCCCCTTAAATTTGATATTCCATGGACTACAACTGGTTTCTATAACATTGTCTTCTAGCGTGTCTTTCTTGTTGCCTAAAACTCATAAGAAAGACACGAGACGTGATATTTAATTCCATCTCACGCCGATATGAACGCTGTTCCATCTGCAGTAACACATTACTGTACGGGTAGTTTTAGTTTTATGTATTGTAATTTATTAAATTAAGTATAGTCGTCATGTGTAAATACATATACACACACACACACACGCTCTTTTAGTTACTATTTTGAAAAGTTAAAGTTTAAAATATTAACAAACACATACTCATATTATTTGGCCAAAGAGAAACCTCGTCTGTAATTTTCTGTTAATCACAGAAAACAAAGACATGATGATGTGAATGTTGCTAATGTTTCCAGCTCTCGCCGTTGGTAACTTGTATCGCGCTTTGACATAGCTAAAAAGGTGTAGTTTCCCATATTGTTGGTCTAACTTCCTCTTTGTGTGACTCAAGTATTCTATAACTTATGGTTTCACTTTTATAGGTGCTACCACCGTCATAGAAAAACAGGTCTGGACACTCATATGGAAACTTGAAGTTACTCACAACATTCTCGGTAACTTGGTGAACTGCAGCCAAACAACAAGGGGGTCAAGCAAAATACATTGGTAGATAGGCGAGTGTTCAGACCTGTACTTCTACGACCGTGGGTGCTACTAATGGGTATGTCGTGCAGCCTCTCCACCTCTCGCACTTCAAAAACTACATTCGAGTAACTGCCAGCTCCAGCTGAAAGCCTGTTCACCTTAACTTTTGGCACAGATATTGCAACACTGCACAACATTTTCTCGTTTGAACTGCTCATAATGCATGAGGGAACACACCCTTTCTTTTCTTCGACTGTCGTTCGCCTCGTGTAATGCGAAATTTGATTGTGAAAAGAACATTGACCTGGAGTTCACTAAAAAAAGTTGGGAAAGGGTGGAATTTCACTAGTATAGGATATTATACTGTTTTATTCTTTATGTTCCATTTAAAAACTTCAAATACGTGCATTGTTCTGTGCACGAAACTATGAGTAGTAATTGCAAATGAAGGTGTCTCACAGTTCGGCACACATTGCTGAGCTTCTAGGTTAGAAAAGACACACGCACTAACCTGAAAGCTCCCTGAAGCATAAAATCGCAAAGCTATAATTAACTATGTCATTGCAGGAATAGGTAAGCTACGATTTTGAAAACTCTCAAAATGTTATACATAAGGATGTAGCACATCTGTAATAATGGCATTTGAAAAACAATACTTAAAATTCTCTGTCCCGATACAAATGAAATGGGCCTGCCGCAATTATGATACACATTCTTGGAACGGGAGTTTCATTTTCCAAATCTTTAAAGAATTTAAAAACCATTTCAACATGATTTTTAACCTCTAAATCATCTTCTATCCCTGGAACATAACTACGCACGGTGCTTATGTTATCCTTACTGGCGAAACGATTTTTAACCCATAAAAGTTTATTTTGAAACAAATTTTCCACAATGTTCAAATTACGGTTCTGCCAAGTGGCAAAAATACTTTTATAGACGTTACAAGCAAATGAGACACCATTTTATATGAACAATGATGTATAAAAATAAACTGTTATGATTACTCTAAACTGAATAGGCTTTCGAATGAGTTTCAGAGCTCATTCACTTTCAAATGGTTCGAATGTCGTATCCAGCGGTCAACCAACCACCGAAAGAGGTATATGCCGAGCAGTTTTCATTGAACAGTCAACCAACCACCGAAATAAGTGTCTGCCAAATAGTTTCCATATAACAGCCATTCAGTGAGTGGGTAACCATCGAATCATGTCTCTGAAGTCGGCCCTTGAGTATATACTTCGTACTAGTTCACAATTTGAAACTAGTCCTACACATTATGCAGACGAATATAGATGTAACGTCCTTTCACATATTCAAAAATGTAAATTTAACTTATCCTATACATTCTGTACAAATATTTAATTATCTTTGAACGTCTAAAGAAACGAAAAATAAACTAGCCCTAACATTCTGTAGAACATTTAACTGTACTATCCTTTTCCAACTCCAAAAATGGAAATTTAAATTGTCCTATACATTCTGTAGAAAAAATTAATTGTACTATACTTTACATTTCAAGTAATGAAAATTAATCTGGTCCTATACATTCTTTGAAGCATTTTATTTGAGGTATAATCCTTTCCCATCTCCAAAATTGGAAATTAAACTTGTCCTATACGTTCTGCCGAAGAATTTAATTGTGCTATCCTTCACATCTCAAGTAATAAAAATTAAACTGGTCCTATACATTCTTTTAAGCATTTTACTCTAGGCACTGTCCTTTCACATCTCCAAAAATTGAACTTTAACTAGTCCTAGACATTCTGTAAAAAAATTTAACCCCACTATCCGTGCACATAAAAAAAAAATACACTGCTTTGGTGTTTTCTCTAGCAAAACTAAATTACTTTTTCTATTCTGTGTTAGATCTAAAATCTATCACTACCCCCCCCCCCTCCCGAAAAACTGATCATAAAATCACGCCCTAATGTACAGTCATGAGGCCATTCTGATACAAATTGGCATTTCCGCTCCATTTCAAAGGAGTCAAAACTGAAAGTCATTGTACACTTTGACGACATTTCCATTGCGGATAAACCCCTTATCCAAGTTCTTTTCTCTGGTTTAAGCTGTGATAAAATATTTCTTTCCTGAGAAACTGTCATGTATTAATCTTAAGAGGCCTCTCTGAATAGGCTATGTTTGTGTGTGAGGCAGTAGCAGTAAGAGTACCACTAACCGACCTGTGTAATGCATTATTGCCTCTCCGCGCAAGCTACGCAGATGATGAGCAGTGATTTACTAGTATCCTTTTTCCTAACGAACTTTAAGCACTGACCATAATATTTTATTTGTAGGCAGCATACTTCAAAGTATAACGCGTGGTTCTATAGTTGTGATTTTCGAATTCGGTTTCTATTTTTCCATGTACGGCAGTCAGGAAAACCCATTTTTTTAAAACTATTTTGAGGGGTCCAAAAATGATGTTTCTAATTACCGTGCTGAATTTTTAAAACTATAGTTACATGATTTGAAGTGTGTGTTCTTTTCGTAAATATACAAACATAGTTTTCGTTAAATAGTTTCGTCAAAAATAATAGCCGTAACTCGTTGCAACGCGTTTTAAGCGCAGGTAGGGAGGCCCCGTAAGTCGAAACCTGTGTCAAATATTCGGTCTTCCTACCTATTTCGTACATCCTTAGATGTGTCACACTATTCTGTCTCAAGTACCAATCTCGTTGTTGGCCATACCTTAGGGTTATATGATTTCCTGTATCACTGATGCACTTACCTTGCTCGTGTTGTTTGATGCAGCCTGCCTCAGAAGAGCTCAAAGTTGGTTGTGGATCTAACTCCCGCCCTACCTTCCTTTTCCTCTTTTGTTACCTATTCAATTCTGTGCCTATTTCCAATATTCCTATAGTTACCATTTTCCCTCAGTTGTCCCATGTCATATTTAAATCTAGTGTGTTTCTTGTGCCATCTTTGCTGCAAGTAATTACTTCATGAATCGTGGTGCCTAACTTCTGAATTGTTTGATAACACTCTCTTGAAAAAAACGCTTTTTTCACGTGAGTCACCTAACATTATTTTCATTTCTTATATAGTAAGTGTGGATTACTCTAATGGGTATTTAGAAGAGGAATGTGAACCTAACTTTTCCTATTCTTGTGGCCTACTTGCGTGGGAATTCTCATCTGTTAATTGTAACTTTTAGTTGGTTTCCTCAAGAAAAATTTATCTGAGAGACGGTTAGTTTTTTCATAATTCGAGTGAGTGCATTGCGAATGAGAATCTTTTTATACATAAACCAGTGCTGTTTGACCTCGTTCCTTTTGTGGCAGTAGGTTAGACGTTTTTCTAATGCAGATTTTACTGCCATGTCTAATTTGTGTATTTATGAGCTCCTACTTCTTAAAATTATTTGGATTTTTGCATTATTTTTAACGCTTTAGTTAAACAAGCTCCAAGATAATTGTTGAATTAAAGCAATTGCCCCTTGTTATTGTTGTGTGCATACCAGCATTCCGGCTTCTTTCTCTAAGTAGTATATGCACTCTTCTTCTTCAATTTACGACTGATTGCAAACTACCCTGCCATGTGTCAAAAGTTTTACCGGTATAGTAATTAATTGTTCCGTGCACCAAGTAATGTTCCTTTAAATTCTCCTTAATGTCATCTCAAGTATTCATTCGTTCTCTTACCAAACGTTTAGATTTAGCATCTCCTACAATTTTTGGATTAACAAATTTTAGTAATGCACTTTGTACCGGGTCTACCAGTTCGAACGCAGTATCTGTATTTCCAAGAAATTCCTTCAATCTATTTTTACTTTTATCAAAGGGCTGACCAATTATTTTGAAATATTATTTTTTAAAATAAAGTGGTCACTCGATTTGCTTCTTCAACACAGTTAGGCATGTTCTTTTTTTTTCTACTCGTTAACTTGTTCAAATATCAGTTATTTAAAATTACCCAAATTAAACAGTACTCAATAAAATAATTAAAAATTCAATTTGCCTAGTGTTAAGCTTTTCCTTATACGGGAGCGTTAGAGACAATTTTATTGTAATTTTAGTGTTTGAACCATAACACTTATTCAAATTGTATTATCAAAATTTTCTCTTTGACAAAGCGTAGAATATATTCTTGATAAACTGCTTGATATAAATAATGGTGGGATCTTTCATTAATTTGTCATGCAGAATCATTACAAGATAATTATAGGTTAACTATATATTATTTTACTGCAATGATTCAGCATGACAAATAAATGAAAGATTTCGTAATTATTTATGCCAAGCAGTTTACCAAGAATATATCCTGTGCTTTGTCGAAGAGAAAATTTTGATAATACAATTTGAATAAATGTTATGGCTCAAACACTGAAAATATAATATAATTGTTTAACACTCCCCCTTAAATATACCTCATAATATTTACCTTACAAATATATAGTTTCTTCTTGTGCCAGTGATGAGGCTAATGGTTCTGCTGGATGAGCCATTTCGATTGCTATTAAACTTCGTGCTTTTCGTCACAATAAGGGAATTGGTGCATGGAAAACATAAATGTGGTTAAGCTGCACATGGTGTCGTATGTAGCCAGTGTGGTTACCTGCATGAAGTTACGTGTCCTGACAACAAAACTGGTAGTTGCAACTGCATTTATGAAGTGTTTAAGAGTATTTTAGAAGTTCTCACATACTTTCAGAAAATTTTTTAAATGTGATAACATAATAAATGTGGAAGATAATGAAGATAAAAGCTTTACTTTATGACTTGAAGTAATTATGTAACTTACTTGACAGTTCTGTAGTTGCCTAGACGGAAACGATGTTTTGTACAGAAATATTTCCGCTTCTATCAACGAACTATTGATTACGTCAGTACACAGTGACTGTTCGAGGGCATCCATTTCGGCTCAACTTAATGATATAGCTCTTAACTGACAACGTTCTACAACTGCATATTCTTGTACCTTTGTAATAAATTAATATTCACGAAACTATTGCCATTTTTGTAAATATAACAGCCCCCAGTTAGGGTCATTCAGTATGTGAGAATCGTTGCAGACATTGCAGTTTACCGTCGGGTTTCCTCGGGACACTCCTATTTCCTCGACCTTGAAATCTGTCACTGCTCCATATTTCATGCCTCATAAGACCAACCTACATGTTAGCCACTAACCAATATATTTTCCCTTGCTTCAGGGACTAACCTTTGCAATCATTTATCATGATATTAAAAAATATAGCACGCTGTGTTACACTAGGATAATAAAACAATACACTTAAAATTTTTAGCATACTTTTCAAGAGATCGCCTTTCTTTCTGTGTGTGTGTATGTGTGTGTGTGTACCCCTAAAAACTTTTGAACCGTTGTGCAGAATATGATCAAACTTGGTACACGTATGACACTTTGGGATTTAATAATTTTATTCATGCCATGATCGTAGTTTATAAATGGCGGTCGTTTACAAATTTTTTGATCGTACGACATATCTGTGAAACCATTTACAGTGTTTCATCAAATTCTGTACACCTGTAGTACTTAGTAAGGTTTTATGTATTGTGTTCATGCTGTGTCATAATTTCCCAGTGGCGGCTACTTGAACATTATTTGATTACGCGAGAAATCTGAAGAACAAATTTTGAAATCAAACTCGTTATAAGGTACATTTCAGTGCTTCGTAGTGTGACTTCATTTTCCAGTAATTTATTCATGTTCGTATGAATAAAATGACAGTTGTTTGAGCTTTTTCTTTCATGACACAAGATATCCAAAGGGGCCGTTTATCCGCAGTTCATCTGACTCGGTACACTTGTAGGTCTCAATATAGCGATTTGAACTGCAGGCATTTTGTTAAATGCAGTATACAGTTTTTCAACAGAGTAACCCTTTGGATTTTTTTATTACTTAAAAAAATCTTAAGAACCATTTTCCAAAATGTTGTTAATTCTTGGTACACATTTAATACTAAGTAAAGTACCGGGATGTTAACATTATTTGTTTATGCTGTGTTAGTAAGTACTTCTTTCCAGTTTCGAAAATATCATGACGTAAATACATGCATTTTATACAGTATTTCAAGAAGTAGTAGACTGTTGGTGTGCAATTATAAAACCCATGACACTTCCTTATTCAAACTGTGATTTAACTTATCTTCATTACTGTAGGTCCATCATGATATATGATAGCATTACACGAATAAATTAAGATCTTGTTTCTTGTTTGTATATGTACGTCACCATTTTTTTTAATTATAGGGTTAACTTGCACCTGCGTCAAGAAAAGTAGACTCATTAGTTATGCTTATGCTGTCTTATAGAAGGAGATGTATATTTGTGTAATATTTAAATATTTATTCGTCGAGCTCAGGGCAGATTTCCCAGATGATGCTCCTAAATTGCGAAAAATAAATCATATGTATACAAATTTATTAATTTATGTAGCCTATTTACTTCATACACTCACGCACCTGCAAAATAAGACTTTTCTAAGATATATGAAGCATACAGCCTAAGCCTAAACTTGAGTGAACCGGCATGTAGGGTAAAATTAATTAATTTTAAAAATGCTTCGCAAAATTGTGTTCAATTAATAGTTAGAATTTGTAGGAACTATCAAACCATTAAAATTTTTCATGACTTAAATTAATCAGATATCTTACATTCACTTCGGACACAACAACCGTAACTCACTTCTTGCTAAGGTTCCGGAGAGGAGAAACAGAAGCGCAACAGCGGTATCTGATGAGCGTGCAGACTTAGCCGGCGAGGGGCGAGTTTTTTTGCACAGAAAAGGCAGTAGGGATGGGGAAGTGGGTGACGGCAGATCACGAAATCAGAGCACGTTCGCAGTAGTAAAACGCGGCTTCTCGGGCGGTCATCAGAGGCTGCCATATCTGGCGGGGCCGCCGTCAATGAAGACGTATTGCCCCTCCGTGCCGAGTATCGCCCCGCGGGACCACCAGCGACCAGAGGGTCACCTAGCTACAATCGATACCGGCATCCGAGCGCGTCTAGCCGCCGAGGCACAAATCACACACGCGAGGGATTACCGGCATGCGGGATTACGTCGGGAAGAGGGGGGGGGGCGATTTTAACTTTGTATACAGAGAGGGTACGCGAGTACACTTCCGTCTCGGGAGTTTAAAGGTTAGTCCATAATTTAAAAACATAAGTACAAAAACATATAACATAACAGTAGAAACTGCACGACCAGACGCATTGTGCAAAATTAGTTCACAATTGGAGTCTTACTGATATGTTTAGCCTGTATAAAAGCTAACCGAAGGCTATTGAAACATATTTGAAGTGGAATCGTATTTGGAGATTATAGAAAATATGGAAACAAAGTTCCTGTAAACTGCACAGCTTAAAACACTATTTACATTATATAAACACATTTTTTAACATTAAAAGTTCTTATTCCAGCATTGTTTTGTTCTTGAGTGTTTTTGTAAGTTAAAACAACGTGGCAGACTCTCACAAGATACTTTACTGTTGTTGGTTGCGGTCATATGCGTACGCACAAGAAATGAAATACTACCATTTATGTTAGCATCTCTATGCACACGACCACTTTTTTGGTGTTGTGAATTGGTAGGCAAGAATTCATAGAGGTTAGTTCTTGTGCGAACGACCTATGTTCTATGCTTACTATGATATCAATTAGTTCGTTCGGCACTGATCGGGGAAGTTCGTTAGGATTCGAGCCACCGCCTCTCACGTGCCCCGTTCTGCGCATACCTCTCCCCGTTCTTTCCCCGTCCCCTGTAACAGTACAGATTAGTTTAGGTTAGTTTAAATAAAAAATGTTGTTCGCTTAATATAAGGAGAGCTAGGTTACGGAAGTACAATAAATATGCAGTGTCTTAACCAAACAAAGCCGTCGTATTAAGCGAACGTAACTTTTTGGCATTTTAGAAAGTCTAAACTAATTTAAACTAATTTTAACTAACCAAAACTGTTACAGGTGACGAAAAAGGAGGTGAGGAGTCATCGCAAAATAGGGTGCGAGAGGGGTTGCGGTTCGAATCCTGGCGAAGTTCCCCTATCTATGCCGAACAAAGAAACACTTTTATGTGATCTTGGAATGTTAGTTGCAATGGGATGAGTGAGTGAGTAATTTTGGTCAGCGCTCAACATCGAGATCTTACACGCTGGTGAGAGGTGACATGATGTGGTTGCAATTGGACTTCATAATAAGAATGTATGAGTTTATGGACTTTCACCATTGCTAATGATTTGTTGACTAAACCTGTATAACGATGGTCACGTAAGGCACAAAGACAAATGGACAGTTTAACCTGTAAAAAACACTAATGCACTTAATGCAGAACACGGCCGTAGAAGAACAGGTCTGGACACTCGCCTGGAAACTTGACCCCCTTGTTGTTCGGCTGTAGTTCACTAAGTTCACGATAATACTATACGTTTTTAACCCTGCAGTTAGGGCGGTCGGCTCAAACTCCGCCCATTTCCCTCCCACTAAAATAAACAATGCATCAAAACGTAATTTTTATCAATGTATGAAATACTTCCTTCGCTCACAATTTAAAATCATTGCTCCAGAAATCTTTATTTACTTAAAATGTTAACAATGGAAAAAAGTGGGCGGAGTTGGAGTCCAGCCGCCCGGATAACAGCGCCAAAAAGTACAACATTCTCGGTAACTTGACGAACTGCAGCCAAGTAAAAAGGGGGTCAAGCAAAATACATTGGTAGATAGGCGAGTATCCAGACTTGTACTTCTACGACCGTAATACAGAAGAATTATCAGAAAAAAATTATTTTATATTTTATATTATAAATCAAGAAATTGTGAATTGGTAATTCATTTAAACTGCAACAAAACAAAATGATATAGACGAAAACAAACACTGAATGTGAATTTAATTGCGGAATTTGACAAAGACGACAGTGGACAACACACGTATGACTGTACAAGACAACAGACAACATACAGTAGGTTCAATCAACGAAGAATGCTACGTTTCGGGAATCGACATCTATTCTCGTCTTCAGACTTAGAAACGCAATTGGTCGGGTACGCCAAGATACGAATTCCTGGCGCATTATCTATTTTTGAAATGTTATCTGGCTTATCTGTAACATATCTTCGTATTTAATTTAATACTTAGATATTTATCGTAATATACAATTTACCACGTGTTGCTGTAACAATATCCGAACTATTTTATTTAAATCATAATTTATTCAGGTAACGCTATCACCAGTAAGACGGACATGCAAAAGTATATCCTACTGAATTCCAAGCTTGGACGATGCCAACATCAGGGTAGGAAAGGTGGGGGACTTGTATTATTTAACGGTTGACTGGGCATATTTAATATCATTCGTGCCAGGTATGGGTTTCGAACCCACGAACCTCGAGTTCACAGGGAAGCACAATACTACCCACGACTCTTGATATTTTGCGCTGCTCCATACTCAACTCACATGAACCCTCGCCAGGGGGCCGATTATCGTCACCCACTATTTGCACCCTCGCCAGGGGGCCGATTATCGTCACCCACTATTTGCACCGGCGCAGCCCAACGCAAGTGCAGAGCAAGTTAAACGGTTCTTCTATGGCATTACGAGGCAGCGCTACCAGACGCAACGCAGGTGCAAATTTTGCGTTGCACCCATAAAAAGCGATATTTAATCGGCCCCCTGGACTGTAAACCACTTTAAAGAGCTGACCGAAATCTCTTAACTTCACTCTCGGCTTTTCTACTAGACGACTTCACAAACATACACACACAGAGTGATAAAGATAGACAAGGAGGGAGAGAGAAAGTTAAGTTATAGGTCAAGCCATTATGACCCGGAAGAACTAAACTGGCCTCGTATTATTCGAGGCCACATGTATGGTAATGTTGCACGTAAAACGGTATCTCAGGGGTGACGGGGGAGGAAGGTGACTGAATAACTGACTACAACCAATGGTGCGAGCGGTAAGCCATCCCTGTTTGGTTTCGCAACACCCCTTCCGCTGCTAACTCATGCCGCCGCCGCTAATGAGGTTCCCGTGTACTCGTCGGTGTAATCCTGAGCCCCCCTTCCGTCCTGCTACTGTTCGCGACGTGTTCCACACAGCAGGTAATCAATACAATGCATGCGTGTGGCCGTTGTACTATTAGTCAAGATTGCAGGTTGCAATTGAGCCTATCTGCGTCGCCTGCTTGGGCAGTGTTGCTATAGGTGGCTCGGGATAAAGTGAGCACTCAAAAAAGCCCTACTAAAGTTCTATTTCCAGCCAGTTAGTATCTTTCCGCATGTAACGGCTAACGGCGGGACAGATCTAACCTAATTGGACACATTACTTGATGTTTACGCGTGTAAAATAAATTGTGTAGTCAGTATGAATCGATACAATTTAATAAAAAAAGTTTATTAATTATATAAAACACAGTTATACATATTACTGTTGATTTTCTTTCTGTATTGTTTTATTTAAATTGGAAACACACGGAACTATACTGCGTTTCGCTGCCAACCATACAAGCTGTAAGGGGACTATATGTAATGTTGAATTATATGCAGTTACGACCAGTGATATTTTTAAAAGGTTAAATTTTTAGTGCTCACTTTATCCCGAACGACCAATATGATGTACATAGTGAAGAGAGCAGTTTTGAAAGACTTTTCTCCAAGAATAATAACAAAAAATATATATGTCATCGTCTATTAGAATATTAATATTTGAGTGCGGTTAAGTATGTAACTTTCTGTAGGCCTAATACTTTATGTTTATATTCTTACAGGATTTTACCCTGGGCTTTCTAAGCTTGTTCAGGATGGAGCACTTATTCATTGAATAAAGGAATTAAATTAAACTTCCTATTTACTTATAATTGTTATCTAACTATCCAAAACACAACATGTAATCCGTAGTTCCTTTTAATTCATAGTCCTGTTACTTAATACATTCTCTAAATCTTTACAGTGTCTAGTATATCTGCACTACGCAACGAGTAAATAAATTGATTGTCTTTATCACAAACGTGCAGTCAAACCACGGCATTTTCCGTGCTTAATACACGTATCAGATAATATTAATTTTAATTGAAGAAGTCTCTTTGTACACGACTGTAGTGGTCGGTCATCAGGTGTTAAGGTAACCAAGCTGCCAGATGAGAATGCATTGGAGCATGTCAAATATAGCTGTAAGTGGGAGAAGCATCGTCTTCAAGTCTATCCCTGCCGCTTTTAGAGACTGTCGAAGCATGAACCTTATTTATAGTCGCAGCAAATCTGACCTTCAGGGAAAATTATAGTCTCTTAAACGCAATATGCGTAATCGCAAGACGTCAGTAGTATATTGGTATGAAAACTGATTGGCTGCAAGCGTAACCAGTAAAGGCAGTGGCCTGTTACAATTTTTTTTGTTTGCAAACACCTTTACTTCGATCCTATTGCAACTGGAGAGTTTCGTGGTGGATTAAGGTTTTGATTTGTTTTGTTTACTAGTGCCCCACCCTTGAGGTTAGTCGTGTGAAGTAGTAGGTACGCCAGGTGGACTGATGTTACTGAGAAATTTTACGAGGATAAAGTAAGCCTAATCCATTTTTACAGATTTGTTCATAAATACTCTATTTTTCCTCCTCGGAATAACTTCATCGAAAAATCATTAGTTTCATTAACCAATAATTTAATAATAATAATAATAACAATAATAATGTTTCATCATTATTTTCAAACCACGTACTAAAGGAATCACTTAAAATTATATTGCATATAAATAACATTAGGATGACATTTGATTTGTTAATACACACAGATGCCTATATTTACGTCTATCATAATAAGATAGATAAAGAAATGATAAATAACTGTACACATCTAAAAATTTAAATAAGTTTATATCACAATGATGCAGTAAAGTACATATAATGTCAAGTAGGTATATACGTGTGTATAAGTTTATATATATATATATATATATATATATATAAGTATACACATTTATATACATATAAACATAAATGTTTATAAATAAAAAATTGAGTAGAATTAATAATAAATCAAACAAAAACATATTCTCAAACAACGACAAATCACGCGTACACACTGTAACATAGCATTCGGTCAAACGTTACACATGAGTATAAATTTCAATTTATTTGTCAATTAACCTAGGTATTTACTATTCTATGGCCATAGTTACCACATGCCAGGAAGAATGTAAGTTTTAATAGTTTATGTATTGAATGTATAAGGTATTGTGTTTTGGAACTTCAACGACTAATAAAGTTTTTATATATATGCTAGAAATATTTTGTTTTGTACCGCGAATTACAACCCGATCTGATCATATTAGCGAACAAACCCGGGGTAAGCTACGAGGAAAGTATTGACTGGAAGTTGTGTTGCTACGTTAAAACAAGAGAGGTAGTTTGTTGAAGAACGATTGAGAAAATTTTTATGGAAAAGAAGAACGTTCCTGTCGATGGTGCCAATCATACGTGTAGTCCAGAAGATCTGAGGATTTCTTGCACGAGACGTTAAATTGTTCCTACGCGTCGTCTACGACTACTACCAGGAGAAATAAATAAATTATCCACGATGTCAACGCCGAAGAATGATATTAAAGGGAATTATAAGGAAGAACCTGTGGTTCAGGCCATTCCCTAGTCCACTTCGTGTCCGTTGCTGTCCTGGGTCTCCGAGGTCTTCAGTTCGACGGGTCCATCATTCGATGAACGAGGGGAACGAGAGCTTCATCCGAGGACGAAGAGGTCACGGTCGTCTTACAAGAACCAAGAGGACGTAGTCGCTATCCAAGGACGTGAAGGACGTGGTCGAATAAGTATTGAGGGATGACCTAGAAGAGATAACTGTCCCGACCTACTTCAAGACATCCTTGGTAAGACCAATCCAGAACTACGCCGTCATGCCAAGTTTAGTTCTTCGTCAAGAGTTGGAAACATTTTTAGTAAATTTTCGATAAATTCCCGAAAAATTAGCTGATTATGCAGAACAGCTTTATAATTCTTTTTATATCTCAACGGGTGTAATTTACTTCAAAATGAACTGAAACCTAAGATCGACCATGAGATTTTCTTAACCTGAGCTAGCAAAGAATTTAAAGAAGTTTATCAGTTGTTCTCGAAACAAACTGGATTTTGAAACGTCTAGAACTCAGAAAATTACGTAGAACCCGGGTTTGTAAGTTAAGCGATGGTCAGGTACGTACCCGAATTAATCACCTTGGTTACGGTAAAAACACATCATCTGAAATTCCTTACACTATCATAATTTCTGCTTATTTTTATCTAGTAACCTGACTTATCTGTAGAAGTCATTATTTTTCTATTGTGTAAATTCTTATGACTTCTTATGACTTCTACAGGCGTTTCGTTTCCATTCGGTCAGTAGCTCTAGTAATAGAAATACTGGTTGGTTTTCTTCTTATTTGTCTGAGCCTTTAGCAAAGTGAAAAAAAAAAAAAAAAAAAAATTCACGAAACAGAGATCAATACACTCTTACATCGGATTAACTTGGTAATAAGTTTAGACAAACAATCACAAAGGTACTTTCATTACAGTCGTAAATTTCTTTAGGTTGACATAAATAAGATATTACAAACAAAATAATTTTAAAGAAAAAACTATAAACCTTAGCCTCCTATTTTTTTGAACCCCAACGCAAAAAAAAAAGAGGGGTGTTATAAGTTTGACATGTCTGTCTGTGTATGTGTGTGTGTCTGTGTATGTGTGTGTCTGTCTGTGTATGTGTGTGTCTGTCTGTGTATGTGTGTGTCTGTCTGTGTATGTGTGTGTCTGTCTGTGACATCGTAGCTCTTAAACGAATAGACATATTTTGATGCGGTTTATTTTTGTTTGAAAGCTCACTTGATCGAGAGTGTTCTTAGCTATTATTCAAGGAAATCTGTTGAGCCATTTAAAGATCATAAGCTTTTTTCTAGTTTTTTTAAGTGAATGTAAGCAATTCTACTGGTCTGATAGATTTGAAATTTAGGATCCTGTGAGTCGGGGGTTATTTAATTTTAAATTTAAGTCTTAACTTGTTTCAAGTAGGCCTCATTGTAAGGATAGATTCTTTGAAACTCGTAAATCCATTCTCAATTAGCGCACTTGCTTTGTTGAAAAATAGTTTCGGCATACTTTTTAAATAAATTACTTGATTAAGTATCCTCGGATCCTGTGGTAAAGAGTTCCAGAGTTTAGTAGCTGTAAGTGGAAAGAGGAAGCAAAGAAAGACGTGTGCTTGGGAAACAAACGTTTTTGTTGAGTAAAAGAACGGGTGTTTATAGTACGGGGTGATAAAAACTACATAAAAGGTATTTAGGGTTATCTCTTAGAAGAGTTTTTTACACAAGCAAATCTTGTGAAAAGTACGTCGATTTTTCAAATCAAACCATGAAATAATTCTATTTCTGTATTCACTGATGTGATCCTTAATTTTAAGATTATAAATTATCCACACGTAATTATTTTGGATGAGTTGAAGTCACTTGGTTAAATCTTGATGCAAGTCACTGAAAACTGACTGAATAAGTCAAGGCGTGAAATAGTTAATGACTCTGTTAGGGTCTTCATTAACTTAGTAGATAAAATTATTTTAACCTTCTTAACGAATGCAGGGTCTGATTTGTTTGTTTGCTTAAGTATCTGATATGATATATGAATTCGATAAGGGAATCGGTTCACCATTAAGCATGCTTTTCGGTGCTTTAGCGAAGTTTTATGATTTGAGAAGTTTATTAGATCAGATTATAATGCCTTGTGGTTTTTTAGGGTTTAATTTTAGTCCAAGCTTTATTGACCACTCTAGGATATTTGATAGATCACGGTTCATTGTGTGAATAGATAATGTTATATTGCCTGGATGTGCTGGAAGGTGGAGTTGAATATCATCTGCATACAAATGGTATTTACATTGTAATAGTTGTTGGGGTAGGTCATTAACAAAAACAGAGAACAATAACGACCCCAGCACAGAACCCTGGGGCACTCCTTCTACTCCTTTTTTAAAGCTGTCTGATTTTCTCTTTGGTAACGATTGCACAAATAACTTTTAATCCATGATTTTAACTTAGCGATTAAAGCTCGTGATCAATAGAATTTAACGTTTTTCTGAAGTCTAAAAGAGTAAGAATCGTTAGCTTATGATTATCCATGTTTTGTCTAATGTCGTCAGTTACCTGCAAGAGAACTGTACATGTGCTTGAAACTTTTCTAAAGCCAGACTGGTAGTTAATACAACATATATTTGCTTAGGTATTTTGCTATCTGTTGATGAGCAATATATTGTTGAAAGTAGTTATTACAATTAATATAGCCTATTTCTCTACGTTGCTGTTGTCAATAGTTTGCTTGTTGTTAAAAAAAATAAGAGAAGAAACATTGTATGTAGCTGATCAGAAAAATTAAAAATATACCTCTTTTTAAATACTTATATAATGAGTTTGTATTTTGAAACCAACACACATCATCCAGAATTCCACACTGTCAACAATTTCAACATATATTCCAGAGCTTTGGAAATAGTTGGGAGAATGCTTTTAGGCCTGTAATCACCGGTACATTGAGATTTATTTTATCTCAGCGATAGGTTTTATTATTGCCAATTTACACTTAGTTGGATAACTACCTGTGATTAAAGAGTGTCAGAATGACACGTTTGACAGCCGAATTTCGAAACAACCTGAACAAGTATTAAAACATTTGTTTAAATATAACTTTCAAATAAAAATTACGCCGGGTTCCAGTTACATCAACTGTTAGCTGAAAACTTATTTCACCTTCTCTTATTCCTGATTATTGGTAGTATAAAAACACGAAAAAAATACTAGGCATTTACGTAAGCACCGTATTGAGAGATAAAAAGCACATCGACATCTCGACGTGTTCAATAGATATGAAGGGTTACACGGATTTTAATTTGAGCTCCAACGAAATGAAAAATTTTACAAGAGCTTTTCGCATCCAAGCTTTATCAACGATTCATCGACAACACTTTTCGTCCTTTTCCACTCCAGTAGTGGATGAATTTCGAAAAAGAACGAAATTTCTTTATAGATAGTTTAAGTAGGCCTAAGCATCATTCTTAAGGAAAAATCACGTTGATATCTATAATGTAAATGGTTTTAACATATTTCGATAGTAAGTAAGAAAACACATTTTATCTGTTTTTAACCAGTTTGGGATCTATTTTGAAAAAAAAATCATGAAATGGATTTTTGTGTACTTCCGTGAAGCAAATAGCACTTCGATTATGCGAAGGTTCGATAGCTATCAAGAATTTCTTGAAAATACAATCACGTTTTTTACTTCCACTTGGCTGTCGACTTTCAAACAATCCTGAAAGCTCATTTTGGGTAATTAGATAGTCGTCATTCCGAAGTGAAAATCAACTCTTTAACTTAAAAATGTTCGATATACATCGAGGGCGTATCATGTAGGTGTTTTCTAAAAAAAAAATAAACTGCCTAAGAAAGCCCCTTTTAGTTATTTCGAGGGTCCCCAACAACATGTTCCTAATATGCGTGTCTTATTCTTAAAAACATAGAAACAGAGTTTGAAGTATTTTTATTTGTAATAGATAATTGCCATATAAATTCAGGAGAAATGTAACAGTTTCACATTTAAAAGTTCATCTATGAGACGCTACAATACCGTTCAAGCGCCAGGCGAACTTTATCATCAAACCAATAATCGTTGTCCTTAATTCCTGTGTAACCTTGTCCATCTTACCGACAGACGTACGGGCGACACTCTTTCACCTGCCCTCTCGTTGGCAACACACTATAAGGCAATTTAACATTATCAGTTTCTGACTTGCGCTGCTTCCATGTCACCTCGGCAGAAGTAGTCTAGTTTTCTTCGGTTGCGTCGCCGTCGTCGCTTTGTCAGTAACTTCCGCCCACAGGCTGAACGTCAAACCATTGCCTGTCGCATTTACAGTGAGCACGAATCCTCCTAGATCATTCTTGAATGTCCTAGTTCAGCAATGACGCGGGCAACGCCGAAGATTTCATGTGTCAGGACCGTCTTCCATGCCTGACCTGATGGATGCAAAGCGGTACCTATTGACACGAAGGCCAGCTGATTTGATGTAGGGGTAACATGTTCTTGGCTTGATAAAGGACGTGGGCAGGAGGTCGAGAAAGGGATGTGACAGCCACGTGAGAGCGGCCAGGTACAGCTTAGTAAAGTTGATAACAAATAACGGAAGCATGCTACCTGTCTGGAAGGAGAAACATAGGCTTCAATACCGCTTTATACTTAACCGTGCTATGAATAGACTGGGGACTGATCTCATAATAGAATTTGTTACTTTTAATCCTGTTGTTTATACTTTAATATTTAGAAAATCAGCAATTCCTAATGACTTACAGCATGACCGCTTAAGTCATGTTCGAAAGTCCACAGCAGTGGGCAGACAAGACGGACGAAGTTTGCCTCTTTTAGTAATGAAAAAAGTTGTTTCCCATTTGCTTACCAGCGCTAGTATTGTTTTTCTATCAGACAAACAGGGAGAGAGGATGTTTTCAAACACAAATTCCCTCCGGTTTTACCTTTGTGTGTCTGTAATTGAATTTGTTACCCAGTGTTGCTTCCCTAGGAAAATCCGTTGTTGTAATGTATACTGCACAGAGACTAGCACACAATGGTGGAACAGCTGCTATCAATAAACAAACATTGGCGCAATCTCTTGACACGGAATTGCAACTCTCAAATAATCTTCTCAAATCAACGCTACGAACGGGAAATTGCGCAAACTTCAAACCGAATAAGTATGTTGATTCTATATAAATAACTTAGTATATACATATAAGTGTACAACAACTCCAAGATAAATCTTAAAGCTACCTAACGCACAAACTACGAAGAGTCCTTGGGTGAAATACAAACCTTCCCATCATTCAGTTATACAATATTGTTTTCTCCTAATATTTCAGTCGACTACAGAAATAAAGAACTATCTTCTTTGAACGAAGGACACTAAAATAAAAACAAATAATTGTAAGACAATTTCAATATTAGTGTAAAATATAAAACGTACTTAAGTATTTTTGGCAACGCAAGTGTTTTAAGTATTTGCATTGTTTATTATTACAACTCGTCATAGCAACGTAAACTTAAATCTATGAATTTCTAAGCCCACATTTTTCATTAAAATATTCTGAAACGTTAATTTATTTTTTCGTTTGAGAAGAATAGTTACAAAAACTTGATGACAGAGCGTTATTGAAAATTTTTTTATTCCAGCTAGTGTACATTTATTTTTATTCAGTACAAATTTTTTCTGATTCCTCCGACAGCCATTTATAATGTTCTCCACAAGTTAAATAAATTGTAATAACAATAAGTAAAATCTACCTGAATTTTTGATGCGGAAAGTAAAACAGATATGTTAGGTGCAAGGTCAATTCCTAACGGATTTTTCCAGCTTGCAACATAGCATTCTTAAGCAAAATTAATGCATTTTAGCAAAGTGCATGAACTGGTGATAATTTGTTTTGCTTGTTAGAATACATTATCCGTTACACGACCTAGTTGGAAATTTACGGTAACATAGAATATTCTTAAACAATACATTAGCATAACTTACGATAGCAAAGATTGATGGTAAATAATGGCGTAATGAAAATAAGTTTGTGTGGCTTTTTCCCCCGAGTCAAGCAACATTAAATACGATTTTACTACACTGACTAAATTTGGGTGTTTTCAGTTATGAAATAGTGAAATGTAGCTCACACAGAGGAAAGCCACCAATTAATTAATTTATTTAAGCGAACCGATAGTAAAACTTAAAAACTGTAATTACTTAAGGATGTAGTTTCCTAGATTTGATGCTTTTATGTTTGCTTACTTGTAGCAAATGTTCATAACAAAGTTTTCAAATTCAGAGCCAGTAGTGACATAAAGCATTACTCAATAGAATTTTTTTTTTGCTTAAGTGAGCTGTTATCTATATTTACTTATGTGAGACTGAATTCAGTGAATAATTAGCTGATTTCCAATAACAATTAAACAGGTCAAAACTTTAAATATATGTAAATAAGTATGCTCTTAAAAAACTTGTTGAAACATTCTCTTCTATCTGCTTAGCTTTCATTTACATAATTAATATAGCATAACATTTATGGAGAAACATATTCAAAACATGATTTTGGGGAAACCTACTCTTAAAAAAACAGTACGCCATTATATCCACATAAACTACGTAAACAAAGTTAGGGCAGTTGCACACACACCGATTTTGGACGATCGATAAAATATCGGCCGTCCACATTCCAGTAGTGAACCACTGAAGAGCATTGGACACTGGCCGACCACGGACTGCCACCGGAAAAATGCCGATCAACAGCCGGCCATTGCCACTGTGGAGCACCGACGCCGGTCCGGAACCGGCAATACAGTAGCGCACGTGTGCAAGTCGGAGCTTGCACACTCACCGATTATTTACCGGCCGTCCTCCCTCTACCCAGTACTCACTGTGCCTTCTCGCCATACGGTTCTACAGAATTCTAAACGTCACAATAACTAAGGTCGCATGCTGGTATAAAGATGAAACCAATCATACGAATATATTTTACCTAGTTCTATATACAGGAAATAATTAATCAGACGTCAACATCTTGGTTAGTAGGTAGTGTAACGCGACATGTATTCGGGCCACGCTGCACAGTGGTTCCGATTAACAAACTGACTCGACAAAAGGTAAAAAATTTTGGTCTTCAAAATAACGTAAAAACCGAATAAATACGGGCCGCAATAGTTGTATATCGATGAGTCACGTCCAGTTTTACAAATAATATTATGAGGTTTGAGTAGATAATAGCTGTTAGATGTCACTTGTGCGGCGCGACCACCTCAGGTCTGCAGTTAGCTTTCAAAGAAGGGTCTGTAAACAGCTACGTTGTTATCGGCGAATTATAATTCTTGGTCGAATAAAAGTACAGGTATTCCCCGATATATTATAACTCAGTTGTAAATTTTTACGAAGCTTAAAGTTTTACTTTGTGCTAACTTGTTGAGACCGCATTTGTATAATTTTACTATTCATCATTTTAAGTAGCGGACTCGCAATCGCCAAGGCCGTCGAAGTCTGCTGTGAAATTTCATTTAGTGTTTGCGTTTGTTATTTGGGAAAATAGTTATTATTACTTTATGACTATGTTCGACCATGTTTTTGATATATGTATGTTTCAGTGATGGAAGGTGGACTTACAAGGCGGGAGCTGTTTGACATTTGGCGGAACGAACAAAACACTGCAATAAAATCAGCTCGTGTGTATCAATGTGTAATCACTAAAAGTGGTTTGGAAGACGCTGATGGACATATTCGTGAACAAATACAAAAAAACCGTAACGGAATTAGCAATAAACTTAATAAACTGTGGACAGACAGTCACTATATGTTGAAACAGTTTTTGATAAAAAACGGTAATTGATTGAGTGTTAAAGTGGCATTTTTAGACGCAGACAGTTCTCTTACAACAAGTACGTGTTGGTATAGACATACTTCCAACATTGAATGTGGTCTTCAAGTGGGGTTGTGATGGAGCCTCTGGGCAAAGCCAAAATAAGCAATTATTTTCGGCAAAACAAGAGAATGTGAATTATGCATACCTTTTCGTTGTATCCGTTTTACCACTTCAGGTGACTACATATTCGTCCACTGGCAGTAGTAAAAGTCCAACGGGGAAGATAATCTTATGGCAAAATCCCTTGGCTTTATCGACGAAATTTTGTCAACCTATTAAAATAATTCTTAAGAAAGAGAGTGCAGAGTTGACAAAAAGAAAAATTGACATATTAACTCACAAATTGTGGCACTATTTCCAACAGCTGTAGAAGAAGACGGTCGTACAATTCTTGTGAAACAGAAGCTTGTTCTTACAATGATTGACGGAAAAATTTGTAGTGTGCTGTCGAATCAACCAGCACAAACTGTCACGTGTGTGGTGCAACTCCTTCCCAATTGAACAACGTCAACTTAATTTGTGAGAAAAAATAAACGAAACAGCACTGAAAATGGATTTATCAAGCCTTCACGCATGGATCAAATTTTACGAGTGCATTTTGCACATATCATACAGACTGGATATTTAGAGACATGAACTTTTCGCGAAAAGAAATTTGCCTCACTTTGTGTCAGTGACTTGTGTGCACGTCTGCAGACTTGCTTCACGGTCAGAGATTGGATGTTTTGACATTCGTGTGTCGTGGGGTTTTACACGCAAATCACAGACGTATGGTGTTACAGTAACCTTATTGTGATTGGTACAGTCAAATGAGAAACGTCACA